>JAPYZC010002112.1:0-15868 GCA_030522665.1 Ichneumoninae sp. A BG-2022a
TCGTTTCTTTTTTGTACGTTTTTCGTACTTTTTCATAGGTGTTTTTTTTTTTTTTTGCAAATTTCGTAGTTTCTCGTAGGTTTTTTAATTTCGTAAGTTCTCGTAAGTTTTGTTTTAATTTCGTAATTTCTCGTTAGTTTTTTTACAAACTCGTAATTTCGACCGCGATGCATTTACACTGAGATAAAATTTGAGATGAGACTTGTCGTATTTTTCTTTCTTTCTGTTTTTTTTTTCAAGTACCGCAAAAAATTAGTAAAAATATACGGCTTTGACCCGTTAGCCCTGTGCATGTAAAAAAAAATCGCGATTTCCATTTCCCACCGTCTCGATTCTCAGACCCGGCACTGATTTCGCGAGGTAGATATTTCAAACTGTATATGAGGGATTAGAATATTTGTATAGCGCGGCTACATGCACGCCGGTATCGTAAGCGAACCGCGACGAGAAACTAATAAACTCCACTCATTACGTCGGCCTGTCTATATATTATGCCATACATGCCGGTACCGCAGAGCGAAGAACCGCTGCGCGGGAGTATATTAATGATCGCGACGAAACCATACCCTCAACGAATAACGAGAAAACGAGGAGATTCCAGGATAGCTTACGTGTTAAATTTTAATGTCTATTCCAATTGAAGTATTTTCGCGTTCGGACTCGATGCGGACACGTGCCATTTTTTTTGTGTACCTTCGTACATCGATCGATTGCCTGATTCATTATCCAACGCTAAGCGCCTACGGCAGACGGATCGACGGGAAGATCTGTCGAATCGGTAGTCGATATAATTCATCTCCGCAATTGGCCGGTAATCGCCATCGGCTCTCGTTAATTTTTCCACTCGTGAGACTGCGAACAAAAAAAAAACGAATAAATTTAAAAAAATGGCAGAGTGATGAAATTAACCGGGCATTACGACGAGTGGAGTTGCGGAAGGAGGGAAGCAGCGGTAATCCGAAGGTGGTGGGGGGGTTGCCGACGGGGGTTGGATCGAGACCGCGGACGATTATAGGCTGAAACGGTTGGAAAATCTGCGCATCGCCGTGAGGGATTGAGGAGTCGGGAATAAGCGGGGAAGAACCCCACGAGTGATCCCCGCGTGTAGCCGGAGGGGGGCGGGAAGGACCAGTAAAAAAAGAAGATGAGACACACGTAGAGACAGAGGAAGGAGAGAAAGAAAGACCGCGCCGCGAAGGTCGGTAGCCGCCGAGAGACAATGTGCTCGGGATATTATATATAATATCTGCGTGGTATACGATGAAATTCGTTCGAGGTACGGGTGAAAGGAAAGAAAGTATAATTGAGCGATTTTCCGAACGACGAAGTGAGAGCCCGATAAAGAAGGATGAGCGGACGAGTGGAAGAATCCTCCTGGGCTATCCACCCCCGATAAGGTATAATTATTTTCCGATAGAGTGGAAATTATTCGAGAATGAAAAGGGGGTTCCGCGCATCGGCGAAGACGACGACGAGTTATTGGCGATATTCGTACTTTTATTAAACGCTCCCCATCCCCGACCCTCGAGCCGCCGCTCCGCCCGCGTGTGCGAAGATCTTTTTTTATTCCTTTCACACTTCTCACGGCTACTTTGCGACTGTCTCGGACAAAGTATCGTACCCTTACAACGTAAACAAAATTAACGTACCGGACTCGAAGTTTTAATGCAAAAAATGGTACATTAAATTTAATGTACAATTGGTATGAAGAATTAATATACTTTTTCATTGAAATTAAAGTTCATTATAAAAATAAAGTATGCCCAATGTTTTTAATACACCGAACATTGATTTTTCATCACAATTGTGCATGAAATTTAATATCCCAATTTTGCACAAAAACTCGCAGTCCGATACATTAAATTTCATACGATTTTTTTTCACAGTCTTACATATTCTCGAACGGTTATTCGTACTCAATTGTTTAACGTCTATTATTCTTCACGGAAACGCGCAATCGTTGAGGACTCTTCGAGTTCGCTGAAACTTTCGTTCTGTTTTGTGTTATCGAGTTATTATTTATCGTATATATATGAGGAAAGTTTGGTATTCGTGCGACGGTGGATGAACGATTCTCTGGCGTTTCTCACATTGAAGAGCTACATCCCATCTATATCCATTCGTCTTTCTTCCCTCGGATCTCTATCCGTAAAGTTACTCGCGCTCGCTTGCAGCGACGCGTTGATAATGACACTGCGGAGCTATTCACAAGGGCACACGGTAACATCGTTAACTTTGCGATGAAACGACGGATAGGAAGGATCGAGGGATGACTGCGAGAGATGGGAGAGGATGAAAGCGGAAATCTCTCACCACCACCCCCCTCCCCCCCCCCTCGCCCCCGATATACAGTTATACTATATTGTGTTATACACAACCGAGGCGACCTGGCTGGGATGATAATAGGTTGGCATCTGCACACAGCACTCCCCTTGACGAGTCTTTTACTCGAAACGAAATTAATATTCCCTATTTACCAACCGCTCGGCTGCACCGAGAATAATACTACGATACTACAAATATTGCACGAAAAGCAACGACTCGACTTAATAATCATCCCATTGCTAACGAGATAAGACCCTACGGTTAATTGTGTTTCCCATCGGTTCGTGAAAATAAGAAACAAGAGACGAAAAAAAAAAAAAAAATACTTCGTCACGAAGGGGCGGATATAATCGGTGAATGAGAAATACAAGTGTGGCGGCGGACCGGCCGATGCGCCGTAGGGCACGGTAATAAACGATCACAGGAGTCGAATTTATTTGCGGGTTTGAGGTGTACCCTCCGCTCACCGCCGGCAGTGTATATACGTATATATGTGTGTCAACCCCACTAAAAACTGTCAGGCTCAGATAAACCCGCGCGTACCGCCCGTCGAGTGGCCTAATTGCGATCGAGCAGAACAAGTATCGATAGCAGCTGTTAAAGACCACGCGGACCTATCATTACACTGTAAAATCAAGTATACTCCATCATAGAAATAAAAAAAAAATTGTTAAAGATACAGGAAAGGGAAAACTATGCTGCACGATTAGCGACTCATACTTGCGGAGCGTATAAGTACCAAACGAATTATCGAAGTTGAAGCAACGAAGATAGGAGTAACAGCGGCGAGGGGTGGGGGTGGGGGTGAGAAGAATTGAGAGACTGAGATTTCGGTGGAGATATTATCGGTAATGGGGCAATTATGATAATAGCGGGTAATTCTGCACAAAATTTCATGGGATAAAGGAGTAGAGTGAGAGTGGGGCGCGGGGCGAACTGAGACTGCTAATGAAGGAAACAGTTAGTTTCAAACGGCCTCCAATAATTATGTCGTCGACGGTAGAGACGAAGGGGAGGGTGTGCGAAGGGGGGAGGAGGTGGGCAAGGGGACGAGGCGAGGAAAACGTCGCGCAGCCATCCCGATATTACGAGGCCCTCCTTCCCCGACACAATGCGCGAAATTGTTCACACTTCCCTTGACATTACCGTGTACGTGCGATGCTCCGTACTTCCTGACTCCGGTAGTGAGCGCGGAGTAGCTTTCGCAAATCACGCGTTTATACCAGTGCGACGTACTCCATATCTCCCCCCCCCCCCCCCCCCGTTCATAAAACGGCATATACAGAGATGAAGGAACGACGTTACGGCGCCTCGAACTTTCCTCTGACCTTTCTCGCCGGCGCTCTCGCACCCGCGAAACCTCGTCGTCCATTCAATCGGGCGGCTTCCGTTTTGTTCTGGACACTGTCGTTGCGTTTCCAGATTCCATCCGACCGTTTTGCAACGCGTGCTATCTGAAAAACAAATACACAGTCGGTACAACAATTTTTTTTTGTAACGCGAAAGTTCAACAGGTGAATAATTGTATTTAAGGAGCTTGCGATGGCATTTAGATATGAAGGAACGACGTACGGTGCTTCGAACTTTCGTCGGACCTTTCTCGCGAGCTCTCCCACATCCGCGAAACCTCGTCGTTCGTTCCATCGCGCGGCTGCTTTTTTATTCTCGACACTGTTGTGACGTCTCCACTTTCCATTCAACCGATTTGCACCACGTGGCTATCTGAAAAATAAACACACAGTCGGTAAAACAGTTAATATTTTTGTTTCTTCGTTTCCTCATAAAGAAATCTTTGTTCAGGTAAAAAAAAATTCGAGATCTTAACAAAAATGTATTCGGAATGTTCCAAAACATCAAAAAATCACATTAAAAAAAATGTCCGGATGTATGTATGTATGTGTGTGACTCAGCCGCGAGGAATTCAAACCGCTGTAACTCGAGAATGCCTCGACACATCGAACCGAAATTTCACACCCAGCATGTATAGTTAATAGTCAACGTTAACAATCAATGTTTCTTCAAAATTTAATTTAAAAATCTTCAGTCTTTTTTTCACGGAATTTTTTTTAACACAAAAGTTGAACAGCTGATTAATTGTATTCAAGGAGCTTGCGGTTATCGACGGGGCCGATGGCGGACGGTTCCCTAGTCTCGTACGACGCTGTTAATGGCAAAACTATCAGAAACAAACTTGCCGGCGTAACTCGAAGGGGAGGGGGGGGGGGGATGGGCTTTCGGGAAATAATCAAAATGCTGAACGACCCCGTCGAACGTCGAGAATGACGAGGAAGTGTACGGGGCGAGCCTCGCCGCAGTGTTCCGCACGCACACGGATTTCGAGATCCGTGTACGTCGTGTGTACATACCGACGGATGTACGGTGATTCAGTGTGGCGGAGTTGTATTCAGAAGCCTCGAAAGCCCATCTAGGCAACGGGAGGCCGCCCACAGGCTGCACTGACGTCAATGTGTTAATATTGGTAGAGCTAATTTGATAGTTTAATCAATTTCCGTAAACTGCGACGGCACTTTAATAGCGATGTCATCATTTTCAACGGTAGCCACAATGGGGTTAATCTCGCTCGACGAGCTAATATTCCGAGAATTAACGGAGTTTCAAATGCAGCCCGGCGGGGGCGGAGGGGACCGGACGTGTCTGCAACCACTACTTTATCGTCTACTCTCCTGTCTATACTTCCCACTCCTCGTCCTCCGAGCGGCTTCACAATACACTGCGGGCAGAAAAAACTCTCGGTTATATTAAATTCGGTTATATTATTCCCAGGGGGAACGTCAACATATATGAAGTTTCTGATAATTTCTGATAGTATATATTCAATTGGTTAAACTATAATTATGGGCGCAACCATGATTTTTTGTCATTGTCATAATTATAAAATGTAGACGTTTCCCTTGGGAAAAATTTTTATGGTAAAACATCAGTATTGTTGCTTTTACGATGTATTGTTTTTTTCGGTGTACATTATTATAAATGAATTTCTTACCTTTCTTTTACGCGCATTTGTATTAATTCAACGTGACAAAGTGTACGTTTGCAATATAAATCCATGCCAATGTTAGGAGCAGGAGGACGGAGGGAAAACGTGCCAACAGCTACTTTGTCGCCTACTCTCCTGTCTATACTTCCCGCTTCTCGTCCTCCGTGCGGCTGCACAATACACTGCGGGCAAAAAAAAACTCCCGGTTATATTAAAACAGATTATTCGCTACACTGAGCAAAAGGATAGTATTTTCCATTACAACGTAAGTTCCCAGTGGGAACGTCTATACAGATATTTTCTGATAGTTTATAATCAATTGCTTAAACTGTAATTATGGCTGCGACTATGCTTTTTTGTCATTGTTGTAGATATAAAATGTAGGCGTTCCCAAAGAGAACTATTTTTTATGGTAAAAAATCAGTATTGTTGCTTTTACTATGTCATTTTTTTTTAGTGTACATTTGTATAAATTTCTTTCTTTCCTTTCTTTCACGCGCATTTATATTAATCCGACATTAATCCGACGTGACAAAGTATACGTTTGTACTATAAATCTATGCCAATGTCAGAAGCAGGGGGGACGAACTACTTTATCGTCTACTCTGCTGTTTGTAATTCCCGCTTCTCGTCCGTCGTGCCGCTTCACAATATTCAACGGAAATATTAAAACACATTATTCCCTACACTTTTATAGACGAAGTTTTTTTTTCGCTATTCTAAGAAACTTTTTCACTTTCGTGCATTTATAATAATCCGGGTTGACAAACTATATGTACAGGGGGGGAAAATATTACAAGAGCTCATTCTTTACACTTTCATAATAGCATTTATTCACTGTTCGAGATACGATTCTATAAAAAGAAAATAATAATTCTTATTTTCGCGCATTTATAATAGTCCGTCGTGACAAACTATACGTTTGTAATATAAATCCGTACCACTGTCAGGCGCAAGAGGAGGGAAACGTACCAACTACTTCATCGTCTACTCCGCTGTCTGTACTTCCCACTTCTCGCCCTCGATGAAACTTCGCAGTAGACAACGGATAAAACTCTCGGAAATATTAAAAGAGCTTATTCTCTGCACTTTCATAACAGAATATTTTTTCTCCCTCTTCGAGCCAAGATTCAAAAAAAAAAAAAAAAACTTAATTATTTTCGCCCATTCATATAATAATCCGACGTGACAAAAACCGTGCATTTGTAGTATAAATCCGTGCCAATGCCCGGCAAGAAATGGGAAGGGTGGGAGGGAGGGGAAAGGGCTTCGGACGAGGGAATGATATCAGAGCGAGAAAAGGATTAGCGTGAATGGATGGAAAATCTCGGTGAACTCGAGGAGCGGCATAGCCGCGGAGCATTGAGAAGAGTCATTATGAAAGTACTCTGTGTGTCGGGATGGGCTTGTGTGGGTGAGTTCTCTAACCGGGGTACCAGGTGGAGGGAGGGGGGAGGAGGGGGAGCGGCGGGGAGGTTCTTGTGTGCCTACCTCGAGCCTCGTTCGCCGCCGTGAATTAAAGATTCGAGCGACCGTGTTCGCAGTTTTCGTTCGAGCGGCCCTGTATGCAGATCCTCGCGAGCGGGGGCATATTAGGTTGAGGTACGCAGTTAGGCAATAACCGCTGTCAATAGAAAGCGCCTGCCCTCCGCTATCTCACTCGGCGGAGTCCCTCACTCCACCGGGGCTTGGAGTGGTCCCCACTCGAAAATCCTACTCGCTAAATTAGGTAGGTTATATGGGCTTCGTTTCATTTGCGAGCAAACTTTAATAAACGCTAAAATTGCGTAAAAGAGCAAGGTTTTCAGACGGGCCGGGAGGGGAGGGAGGGAGCGCGGGAGGGGAGGGGAGAATCACTGGGGCCAGCCACGAGTTTGTACATTCGTAACTCCCGATTATTGCCACTACAGACAGCGGATCCGTCGAACTTACCGAGTCATCGATCGTATCGGATTCGGGACTGACAATTAAGGTGACGGTACCAATGATCGGACACGTCCCAGTCGGCGGATACTCGTATGCAGATTTAATTTAGTCCGAATTTAATTATTAGAAATCTAATTTGAGACTTGTAATCGTGTCTGCTAACATTATTTGATGCACTGAAAAAAGTTATCGATCGTATCGGATACGGGGCTGGGAATTAAGGTAACAGTACCAATGCTCGTTGGACACTTGTATGCAGATTTGCCCCACGCCGAATGTAAGTATTGGAAATCCAATTTCACTCCAATTTGTAATGCAAATTGTAACCCAACTTCGAAGCAAACTTGTGCTCCAACTTGTAATCGTATTTACAACCATTATTTTAATGCACAGAAAAAAGTTGTAGAAGGTTTAAGTTTCAATTATTTTCTATTGTAGGGAGAAATTGGTACAAGTGTTACTACATATGCGACCCAGTAATCGGTTAATATTTAGTAGTTGAGTTCGTACATCAATTCTCGAATTATAATTTTCAAACAATGGTTCATAATTTATCATTTTCAAACAATGGTTCATAACAGTGTTCGAATATAGGCACGTGCCGAAAAACCGCGTCCGTGGACTGGCACATTCGCTCTCTTGTTATTTTCTTTCGCAATTAAAAAAAATGTGTCTTTTTGTAATTAATCGATACGTTTTGGAAACTAGAAAATATCAGCTTGACATTGGTTTCAGATATTTTTCCAAAAAAAATGGTCTTAACCAATTAATAACTACTCGAATCTGGGGATGCTCTTAGATCATATGAAACACCACCCTCCCCGTCCATCCCGAACTCAGTCGGTATCGAAAACTGTAATCAATTTTCCTTACGGGTTTTCGCATGTACGGTCAAAATAAAAGTTACATCGAAAGCGGATATCATCTCAGCTTTCGATATGATCGAGACTTTCCTTATGATCGTGAATGCCAGAATGCGTGAGAAAAGTTTATTACAGTTTTTATTACCGACAGCGGTATTGCACATGCCCTTCAGAACAGTTGAAATACCACGGTCGGTAATAAAACCTGTAATCAACTTTTCTCACGGATTCTGGGATTCACGATCAAAAGAAAAGTCTCGTCTAAGGCCGAGATGATGAGACTTTCCCTTTCCTTGACTTGATTTTTTTTTTTTTACATACACGGAAACCCGTGAGAAAAGTTGAGTACGTTTTCTGACAGCGGCTGAGCTCGGGATGGACAGGAAGGAACGTGTTTCATATCGTCATAACCGTCCGAGCATTGGTACGTTTACTTTACCGAAGGCGAGCTTAATACGCGAGCCTCAAACGGTGGTTTTTCTAACGTTTATATTGATATGATTGCACAAACTGTGCATTTGAATTGGGCAATGTTTGAACGAAAATACGTTCGACGAGAGTTCCCCTGTAAACAATGCAACATGGCCGCCGTTGATGGAAAAAATTAAGAACCGTCGCTGATCGTCGAACGGAAATATCGCGATCGCTGTAGCGAACAATCCAGTTCGACGAGCTGTTCTGTCCTATCGTGCGTAGATGCGACGAATCTTTTATGAACGAGATTTTTTAAATCAATTTTTCTTACCAAATTTTCACTACCGACGAGAGCGCGCGATGTTCCCACGTCGAGGCGGTCCACTGGCACGAAGCACACTGCCGGCCGCGTCACCTAACGGCCATCGGTCTTCCTTCCACCGAGTTTCCTCCCCGTACTCCCATCCGAAACTCTCCACGGTTTTACTGCCTAGTTCGACGGAAAAATACAAACAAACAAACAAGGTTACGACGGTACAATAATCGAATAATCGAACAAGTTAAATAACGAGCAAACATATACTTTAATAAAAACATTGAACGATATTTTCCGCTCGACAATTCACGATGAGTCTCGTAGCGTACGGAAGTAGCGACGAGAGTAGCGACGAGGAGGTTAATTCCGATACAAACGAAACGCAACGCACAGTCAACAAAACTTCGCTGACAACTCCGTTGACAAATGCGGCCGAGAAAGTTGTAAATACGAAGAGTCACATGAGTTTGCCGGTTCCGATGTACGAGCAGAGCTCCGCAAAATTGGACGATAACGAAGGTGCAAACTGCCCGGAAGGAAACAAGCATAGGGTCCAATTCGGAGCTCTGCCGAAACCACAAAGCAGTATGTACTCTCGAGAGGATATCGTCGAGGACGACGATATTCCTCTGTTCGAGCCCAAGCAGTTTGCTGCCGAAAAAGTTATCAAGCAGGACAGGACGCCCGTGAGGATATCCGTTCCCTCGTTGTCGGACGTAAGAACGACCTAATTCAATATTTTTGCAAAATAAATATGTATATAATCAGAGTTGAAATTTCTTTCTCTCCGCAGTTTAAGGACGTGGACGAGGATTTGGAGAAGAGCAAGACGCGACGCCAACCGTCTAAAGTATTGACCAAAAAAAAAATTATTTCAATGCATCAGAGCTGGGCAATGTACCAAAAAATTCTTTAAGTATTATAGAAAGTACAAAGTTGATATGCGTGTATTTTGTTCCTATCCGTAATACGGGAGTGTAGTAAAAAAAAGTACTTGAGGTACTAAAAAGGTACTTTTGTACTAAAGGACGTAGCTGAAGTACCAAACAAGTACCCGATACTACAAGTACTGCCCAGCTCTAAAATGTATCGAGAAATAGAAGTTTCCTGACACGAGCATTTGATATTTTTTAGCAGGGAATCGGTCTCTTCGCGATTCTACCGCCTCCTCAGTCCGAAGTCTCGACCAAGAAGAACAACTTCATTCCTCACGTCCTCACGAAAACTGCCGTCGACCCCGTCCCCAAGAAACCTGTCGTGCCAACCAAGGTGCCTGTAAACATTCAAAGTAACGTTAAAAACCCGCTGACGACATTGGACTACGATTCCAATTCCGAGGACGAGGACGACGACGGCGACAATAAACGCGATTTCTTCTCGTTATCGGAGCCTGCGACGCTGCCGGCGCCTGCGATCTCGGCAGCTACGAACTTCTTTTCGATACCCGATGATAAAAACGATGAGGATTCGATTACCGGTAATGAAAAAATTATCGCGTCCAGTCTGCCGAACGACTCGGAGAAACCGGAAGTCGCCGAGGCGATCGAAGTCGATCAAACTCAAAACTCCGACATGACTCTCGTCAGCACGGTGATGAACATGCCGCGCGAGGAAATCCTCCTAAAGAACAAGGCCGAGGTCGGTCCTAAACTTCCGGTTCCGGAGCAGGAGTTCAACGTAGATTCGGAGGGAAATGTTGCCTTCGACGACAAAGCTATCGAATATCTTTGCGGCAAACGCGGCGTAAAGAGGAGAAATCAGATGATAGACGAGGCTAACATAATCGAGATTAACGGAGAGGATATAAAGCCGGATGAGAGGGAATGGCTCGTCAAAGCACTCACGGAGGAACCAGTGCAACGACCGGTGTCCATGCAAGGCGCCGGACCGAGCAGTCAATCGAAGAAGAAACACCAGATAACTTATCTCGCTCATCAGGCTAAAGCGATGGAAGTCGAGCTGAAGAACACGTGGTCCCAAAATCGTATGACGAGGAAACAAACGCAATCGAAATACGGCTTCTAAGGGAATAGACATAGAGCGTTAAACGTTGATGTACAAAAAACAATTACATATTTAGTTACTTTTCGGAAAAGACTGTGTGTATATAATATATAGCGAAAAATAGTATTTTGTTATCCGCCATAGACACAGCGACTCTTTTTTATTTTATTTTGAACAATCACGAAGTCTCATTCATTATTTTCTAATTTTTATTGTTCCTAAAATCGACGATTGAAAAAATAATTTCTTTTGTTCAGCCATCTTTGAGATGGCGCTTTCTGCTTTTCATCGTGATCCCAGACTTTTGTTACAGAGTTCTATTCAAATATGTACGGTTTTTTTTTTTTTGTAAATGCAAAAACATGACTATAATAAAATCATGAATTTCTTATTCTCTAGACTGTACATAACGAATAAAGATATTTTTTGAGAGATTAATAGAAACCAGCCTTGAATTTTATGTCAGCCATAAACGCCGCGACTCTATTTTCTTTTCTTTTGAACAGTCATGAAGTCTTATCATTATCTTTTCTAATTACATTTTTTTTCCTAGAATCGACGATTGAAAAAATACTATCTTTTGTTCAGCCACCTGCAAGGCAGCACTTTGAGCTTTGAGTTTTTGACTTTGTTACCAAGTTCTATTCAAATATGTACGGTTTTTGTTGTTTCCTTGAATACAAAAACACAAACGTATAAAATCATGAATTCTCTCAAGAGTTTACATAATAAATAAAGATATTTTTTGAGAGATCATTAGAAACCTTTCTTGTATTTCGTTACAGCTATATGCAACTTGAATGCTAGTAGAAAGTATGCAAGACTGAAAGTAAAAGTAAAAAAATCTAAAGCTTATTGCATTTTTATAAACAGGGCATGTTCCAAGTCCTTCAAGTATTTTTCTTTCTCGTCCACCAAGGCTCTTGCCTCGGGCAGGTTTGCCGGTAATTCGCCGTACTTACTCAGCGACCGCTCAACTTCACTCAATTCCTCCGCTAGCCCTAGACAGGTGTTGTACTTTTCCAGTATCCGTTGCGGATGGTACTCGTCAGCTCCCATTGCCTTCAACTCTCGGTCGAGTTCCTCAACCGTCTGTCGATAATCATTTAACTTTGTGGCCATGAATATACCATTAGCATACTCCTCGTCGTCGCCGTTTTCCACAGACTCCACGACCCTCCGCAGCGACTCTATTGCTTCTCGTGCCTGGTTCTGCTTCTCCAGAACACCAGCGTGACGATCGCAGAGCTCGTTGTATTTGGCCTTGAGTTTTCTCTCCTGCCGAGCTCTCTTCATGGACTCTATCTTTTTGCGCTCCATGCACAGTGTCAGTGAAATTGGATTTAAATCGGCGAGGCCTTCGGCTCTCAGAATCACAGAGACTTCGTTCCACGAGTCCTGAATGTCTTTGGACATGAATTTCGGATCGAGATCGAACAAGCTCAAAAGTTCGTTTATCTCTTTACCGCGTGCATTGTTCTCGGCGATAGTCTCGTTTATCGCCTCGGTGATGAGCGACAGTTTAGCCGTGTTTTTATTCGTGTTAACGATGTTTTTGTCGCTCTTGGTCTCGCTGAGTTGCGAGATGGTCGTGCTCGCTATCGACGTAAGGTCCGAGGCTCTCGACGATGCAGCGTCAGCCTTTGGAGAAATAATATCACGTTGCCGAGCATTGAATTATATCGCTGAAACATACGCTGCGGTGAAAGAGATATTTCGTCGATACTCACGTCTCTCATGCTCTCCATTACTTCGACGAATACTGACGAATAGTTTCTTGCATAAACGTTTCTGTCGGCCCAACCAAGATTCTTCTTCTTCTTATCTTCTTCCTTCTTTGGTTTTATGCCGGGGACCAAGTACCAAAACCAAGATTCGTTTTCCCGTTGTTTGCAGATTTGTGCAGAGCAGTGCCGTGAGGCAAAATTTTTGAATGTACGAACAAGTAACGGTTTTGCCGGCAATACGCGAGTCAACGGAAAGACAAAATCACTATAGAGTTATCGAAGCTACGGAACGATCTCATTGGCCCGTTCCAGATCTGCGAGCACCTCAATTTGACTTTATTATATATGGACCAAAAGAATGCAGATCCGTAAATAAATATTTATTTCTGTTGAGTTTCAAAGATAGAAGCGATTTTGTCTGTTTATTAACGAATTTCTGATTAACCGATTATCAAAATACAAATATCTCTTATAATAAAGTGTCACAAATTATACGACAAATTAGTATTTTGATAATCGGTTAAGGAGAATTTCGTTAATGAACAAACAACCAAAATAAAACACAAATGATACAAATGATAATAACGATACAAACTTCGTGAAGGGCATCACCTCCCCTCCCCCTATTCGCCAATCGGAGCCGCGCACCTTGAGGGATGCGTGGGAGAATAAAAGAACCCGGAAAGACAAAATCCCTATGGAGTTACCGGGGCTACAGAAAGATCTCATTGGTCCTCAGGATCTCCGAAACACCTCAATTTGACCTTGGTTTTTAATACATGAAGCAAAAACATGCAGCTCAGTAAATAAATATTCATTTCCGCTGAATTTAAAAAGATAGAAACAATTTTTATAGACAATCAAACACACACGAGATATACCGTTCGTAATTATTACCGTTACGAACGCTATAGTGAAACAAATCTCGTGGGGGACATCACGCCCCCTCCCCCATTCGCCAATCGGAGCCGCGCACCTTGGGGGGTGCGTGGGAGCTCGCGGAATGCGTGGAAGGAATCTCGGTGAGTTAGTGGGATAGTGCGATGCCCGAAATCGCGGTATCGCATGCGAATAGCGTCGATCCATTTACTAGTATAAGAGGGTATTAATCGGGTTCATTAAAAAGCTTACATCGATATCGCGGACAACCAAATGATGAACAGCCGAATGTTCGATTTGTTTGCCTCGCCAAAACATATGAATTTGAAATCTGAAATGCTCTATGTATATGGCAATATCGGCGTATGAATATACATATACATAGTCTCTCTCATTTGTGTCGCGTGACATTTGGCATCACTGGCGGGTACATTGCGTACTGTCGTGTGTGAAAAATGGCCGGCGTCAGCGACTGGTTCAGCATTGGGAGTACGGTGGCATGTAAAACCTGTTACAACAAAGAAATCGAAGGCGAAGTATTAGCTTTCGATCCACAAACGAAAATGCTCATACTGAGTATCCTTTTTAAAACAAAAATGTCGCTGAATTATGTTAACCATGGGTGTTAACGGACGGTCGAAAAACCTACGACTCTTCGCCCGACTCGCACCGTTTTTAACGTAGCTTTTGAATTCGTCGGTTCGCAATGTTTATCCACGATGTTTCGTGCCTCTCTCGTGATTTTTCATCTTTGCAATCTCGCGAACTTCTTATTTTTTTTAAATCCAATCGATCGACGATCCGTGCGAAAATTCGTTCGACTGTAGTTCGTTTGTGAAAAGTGAGGTTAGTTTGCGTCCAGCCTTGTTTTCTACGAGACCGACATTTTTTTCATCCAGTTTGTTGGAACGACTTTTATTGTTTATCAACGAACACTGAACGACACGGGACGAACGGAACACGAATTGTACACCTGGATACGGTAGAAGGGATTGCGTCAGCCGTGTTTTCAATGAGACCGATATTTTTTTATCCACTTTATTCGAACGACTTTTATTGTTTATTGACTAACGAAGAACGAACATAAAACAAATAATTTTATTTTCGTTTAGTTATAGCCTTGTTTTTTAAGAGAACAACATTTTTTTCATCCAAGTTATTCTACCGACTTTCATTGTTTATCGACGAACAGTGAATGGCATGGAACAAACAGAACTATAATTGTACACCCGGATACCCTGGAGGAGTTTGCATCCAGCCTTGTTTTCTACAAGATTGACATTTTTTCATCCAATTTGAATGATGTATTGTTTATCAAAGAACGGAACGCGAATTGTACATCCGGATACAGTAGAGGGAATTGCATCAGCCTTGTTTTCTATGAGAACATTTTTGTTAATCCAAATTATTCAAACTACTTTTATTGTTTATTAACGAACACTGAATGGTACGGAACAAATGGAACACGAATTGTACACCTGGATACAAGACAGACATTTTTTTCATCCAATTTATTCATACGATCTTTATTGTCAATTGACGAATGCTAAACAGCATGGAATTAATGGAACACAAATTGCATACATGAACTTTATGAATTCCTTAACAAAGATAATTTTATCATCGAAGAGTGTCCATCGTCGAGTGGCAGATCTGATCTAACGGACGTGCATTTAGTTAATTTGTCGCTCGTCTCGGACGTTCAGGTGAAGCGGGAAGTCAACCAGACTCTAAGCGAACCTCCACAGAGCCTGAATCTTCAGAGGCTAAACAGGCGGGTGCACAATCAGATAGAGGAAAAGAAGAGAATGGTGAAGGCTCTGCAGGCTGGAGTATCGCCGGAGGGACAGAAATTATTCCTCGCGATAGCAAAGACTATACCGTCGATAAGACTCGCCGGGCAAAACATTGTAGTCTGGGACAACGTTACAATCGTTCCGCCTTACAAACTCGACAACATTCACGGCAATGTAGAGTCCAAGCCCTTTCAGCAAGTCAGAAAAGTGGTGCGTACGAAATACTAACATTTTTCCACATTTAGCAAGATTCACTTCATCTGCTTTATTTTCTTTTTAAATAAACAATATGTTATAATCGCAGGTCGACAAACATATGAAAGACACAGCGGCGGCCGCGGAGACACAGCAGCCGCAGGTAGATCAACAGCAGCAGGCGCGAGAGCTGCAGCAACAACCACAGACTCAAAAGGGTGGGACGCAATAGACGAATGAAACGACAAAAAAGGGGAGAGGGGGCGAGAGAAAACAAGAAAGAAAACGAAAATGAATTAAATAGGGAGAATAATGTGAATGGCACGCGGTGCGCGGTTACCCGAGAATAGCGAAACATAAAACGATGAAACTGATCGAACGCGGGAAAGTTGTTGTATTTTTTTTTTTTTTTTTTTTTTTTTTTT
>JAPYZC010002113.1:0-21667 GCA_030522665.1 Ichneumoninae sp. A BG-2022a
GTAAAAATCTGAAAAAAAATCATGTATACTAAAGGTACTGAGAAGATTAATTTTGTATAATAATAATTGCAAAATGTTATTAACAAATTCATCAAAAAAATTAATTGGTTAACAAATTACCCGGCAACAAAACTTTTTTTTTTTATATGAACATGATTCGTTTTTTTTTTCTGAATACGTATGAATTTTTTCAGATTTTTAAGTAATCGTTGATTTTTGTTCTATAAAAAAAATAAAAAATCAACTTTTACTTAAAAATTTGAAAAAATTCATACGTATTCAGAAAAATAAACGAATCATTTTCATAAAAAAAAAGTTTTGTTGCCGGGTAATTTGTTAACCAATTAATTATTTCATGAATTTGTTAATAACATTTTGCAATTGTTATTATGCAAAATTAATCATTTCAGTACCTTTGGTATACATGATTTTTTTCAGATTTTTACACCATCAAGAAATACTTGCAATTTTCTCTTATTGTTGTCGAACTTATGCGAAGTCAGCGATTTTTTTTAACCATCTTGAGTTAATAATTGAATAAAATGATTGGTCAACTTACCACCACAATACCGATATCGTTTTCAGTGTACGACAAACCGTTTTCGGAAATCCATTTGTATTGGGGATGCACGATGATTCGGGCAGGATTGCTCTTGACAGCAATGTCGAAGTCACGAATATGAAAACCGGTCCAAACGCTGTTTAAAGTAAGGCTATCGAGGCAATGCGCAGCTGTGAGAATATGCCGGGAACTGACTATTGCACCACCACAATCGTGATTTACACCGTTTCCATCCGTTACGTTAAGTCGAGCCATCCACGGAAATTCATTGGGAGTTGCATCCACCCCTTCGATAATTCTACTGAGTTTATATGCATCGATACCTACGAGAACGCAGTCAAAGTTTGTTCATTGCGCATATCAAATATTTTCGGATGTTTTTTTTTAGAGATTATAATGCGTGTTTTTATATATCGTATATTATTCTGTGACGGAAACGAGTAAGTTCATTTCAAATATTTTACTTACCGCTGATGATAACGCCGACCGCTATTAAAGCGATTAAAATGATTTTCGCACTGACACCCGAGCTACCCATTTTTAAAACTGATTCTTCTGCTTTAAATCGTCTTCTAGGTTGTACACCGAACTTTTGCTCGTATATATACTGTCCGAAATACCGATCGTTAAAAAATCGGGTATTTCGAAAAATGATTATCTTCACGGCTCGCCAAACACGATGAAAATTGATAGCACGAGGTTGGGTGTACAGGTTGTTTGCCGAAATGGTCTTCGCTATTTCGATCCTCTATCGATACGCCTTTGTGAATATATCATTAGGAATTATTTGCCGAATGGCGTTTTTGAATCTAATTCCATTAGATCATGGTCATTTTGCACAGTTGACTTCCATTCCACAATTAACTGATTCCATTTGATCATGATTACTCATCACAGTTGACTTCGTTTTTCGATCATAGACATCGCCTGTTCTTACAGTATTCAAATTTATGGCTTTTGACGACATTGTGAATATGATACAGAATGTTTCCATAGTGTACAAATGTAACTAAAGCTTTAAAAAAATCGAAGGCCATGTCAGGAGAGAATTGCGACATTTCTGTGCTTATCAAAATAGGAGTTATGTTCTTTTCGTGTTGGTTCCAAGGCCCGTTAATACCAAAATCAACCATCAGAAAATATACATATTTCGAACTGTTTGACTTGCTGTCAATTCCGTCGAGACTCATTATCACGGTGATTAGAGATATACTTGTGATTGTTCTTGAATTAACCATCTTTGTGGTCAAGTGGTAACTATTATTTGGTTTTATTATTAATTCCATTCACTTTTCCTGTATAAATTCAACGAACTGAACGAAAAGTATTCATATGTGCGTGAACCTCGATAGTTACACGATAGTGAAAACATTTTAAGTATGTATTATTATGTACATTTTTAAAATATTCCACGTTGTGAAGTATTTTCAATGGACGTTCGGTCAACGACGAACCTTATGAAAAAGAGATAATGATAAACGCTGACGAACATTGTTTGGTTTCCGAGTAAACAAAAGCTGGTTGTGGCAATACCAACGACACGATCATCGACCACGAGAGGACTGCCACTGTCACCCTAAAACAATAATAATAATCACCATCTGAACTATCCTCCCCTGAATAAAACTGATGATAGCCTCACGTAATTCAAAGAACCATATTTTTCGTGCTCAATGCACGGCAAATACCGGCAATTTTAGTTACGCAATTTATGTGAATATAATATGATAAATACGCTGCAAGGGGTCGAGTGCGGAGGAGAAAGACCACACAGCAATTCAGGCAACTGTATCGGGCATTGGTCGATCGGCAGAATGTTTATAGAGCTTTTCTGGAGAATCATGGCTGGATGCTCTCTCGATTCATCGGTACATCCCCAGCCAGATAACATTGCATGCGTACCCACAGTTGTTTCCTTTTCCGCTAATCGAATTACATTCTGATTAGCGCCGAGCTTCAGCTCTCTGTCGAGCTAAAAAAGTTAAAGGTTCGATCAGTAAATAAAAATGTACCATTCTTATGAACGTATCGTTAACGGTAACATTATATAGAACACATTCTTCTTCTCTTAAATACCCGTGAAGAAAGTGCTTTACAGATTTTTTTTTCCACCGTTTCATACGCTCTGAAGTTAATAATTGAATTAAATCATTGGCCAACTTACCACCACAATACCAATGTCATTTTCTATGTAATCCAAACCAATTGTTGAAGTCCTTTTGTATTCGGGATGCACGATGATTTGGGCAGCATTGCTCTTGATAGCAATATTAAAGTCACGAATGTAAGAACCGGTCCAAATACTGTGTAAAGTGCACCTTACGAGGCAATGCCCAACTGTGAGGATGTGCCGGGGACTGATTATTACACCACCACAATCGTGATTCCTACCATTCCTATTCGTTACGTTAAGTTGAGCCATCCACGGAAATTCGTTGGGAGTTGCATCCTCCGCTCCGAGCATTCGACGGAGTCTACCCGCATCGGTACCTATGAGAACAGAGTAAAAGTTTGTTTATCTCGCATATCAAGTATTTTCTGATTTCCTTTCAGAAATTTTGACGTTTTTTGCTTCCTCATAGAGGAAGCTTTGTGATGGTGAAAAAAAAAAATTCGAGATTTTAATGAAAACGTGTTCATAATGTTCCAAAACATCGAAAAATCACATTTAGAAAAAATGTCCGGATGTATGTGTGTGTGTGTGGGTGTGTGTGTGTGCGTGTGTGTGAATCGGACGTGAAAAATTCAAAACGCTATAACTCGAGAACGCGTTGACCGATCAAGCTGAAATTTGGCACACATCATGTGTGTTCAATAGTCAACATTTGGTCGAAATCTTGTCAAAAAATGTTCAGTTGTTTTTTTTGTACGCCATTTTTAATTTTGTCAAAAAATGTTCAGTTGTTTTTTTTGTACGCCATTTTTAATTTCGTCAAAAATGTTGGTTCGCGCTCTAGCACTCACAATTTTTTAGCCATCGGGCTAAAAACGCGTACAGAGATAGAATATGATCACCCGATGATCCTATTAAAATTTCAATAAAATCGATGGAACCGTTTAAATTTTATGTCATTTTGAATTTTTTGAATTTCAAGCAAATTTTTTTTTTTAAATAAAATTTAAATTAAAATTTTAAAATAAAATAAGTGTCAGATTCGTGATCAGCGCGAAAAAATACATGGAATTACAGTCCCGGAGCGACAACTAACTGAAAAGTTTACCAGGCATTTTTATAGCCAAAATTGCAAAAATTAATGATTTTAGGTATTTTTCAACAACGATTTCTTTGCTCTCCGGTGGCATAGCGAAAAAACCCAGGTGCCTATCGTGATCTACAGCAAGACATACACGAGACGATGGATATGACGGGATTTTTTGTACACTGTATATAACGAAGTCGATTTCCAATATTTTACTTACTACTGATGACAACGCCAATCGCCATCAAAGCGATTAAACTGGTTTTAGCATTGACACTTGAGCTACACATTTTTGCAACCGTTACTTCTGCTTGAAGTCGTTTTCTCGGTTGTATGCCGAACCCTTGCTCGTATATATACTATATGAAATACAGTTCGTACAAACTTATTATCTTTACTGCTCGCCAAATATGAAGGAAATGGAGACCACGAGGATACAGGTCTTTTTGCAAACTGGTTTTTGCCATTTCGATCCTCTTTCCATTTTCCCTTTTGTCTATACTATTCGGATTTATTACCCGAATGGCGTATTTGATTATAATCCATTAAATAATGGTTATTCTTCAAAATTCACTTCGTTTTTCAAAAATAAACAAGTGGCACCTTTTTTTGTGACGACGTTATGACGACATTATAGATATGTTACAGAATGCTTGCATAGTTTACACGTGGAGAAAAAGATAACAAAAAATCCAAGGACATGTCAGGAGTGAATTGCGAAATTTCTGTGCTTATGAAAAATAGAAGTTATGCTTTTTTCGTGTTTCTTTTATCTACCATGACGAATTTGAAGTACTGTGACGTGCTGTCAAAGCCGTCGAGAATATTACCGTGAATGTTCTTCAATTGAATATTTTTGTAATTGTGAATGGGTCAAAAACAATTTATCATCGACGTATCGCGGGCATTTGGGTTATCTCTTCTATACTTTCCGAAATTGTCTATTCCGGGTTCAAAATTTTTTTTTTATAAAGTAAGTAGGTATATTTTGCGAGCCTAATTCACTATTTACCCAGAAATAATTTAAATTTCAATCGTACACGTAAGATTCAAAGTCATTCAGATGATATAGTTTCTTCGAACAAGGCGGGTGGATCGGCCGGCTCGTTTCTACTATCCAAGATTAATCTATGCTATCGAGCTAAATTATTTCATGTTAGCTCAATTCCACCACCTCGCTTTTTTCCCATCGAAGACTCTAATCATGGTGAAGAAAAGAATATCCATTTGTCCACACATGGTAACTATTATTTGCTTTTATTATTAACTTCATACACTTATCCTGTTATGTACATTTTTTAAATTTCCAACGTCCTGAATTATTTTAAACGGACGATTTCTCGATGTTGGATTTAATCCAATTGAGATGATGATATACGCTCGTGAACATTGTTTCTCGTCCGGGTATGCAAAAGCTGCTTGAAGTAATGCCCACGACACGACCATCGACCACAAGACCACTGCCACTGTCACCCTAAAAATAATTCATAATCACCGTCTCAACTATCCTCCCGTGAATAAAAATTATGATAATCTTGCGTAATAAAAATAAACGTAGGGTAAAAGTGGGGAATATGGCCCGATCCATATATGATTGATTTACGTGTTAATCGAGGTGGTACATATTCACCACTTTTCCCCTATTATCTATGCCCAATACGCGGCAAATACCGGCGATTTTAGTTAATTAATTTATGTGTATATAATATGTTAAATACGTCGCAAGGTGTTGCGTGCGGAGGAGAACGGCCACACAGCAGCTCCGACCGCTGCACCACGCATTGGTCCTTCGGCTGAATGTCTATAAAAGTTTTCTGGAGAATGATGGCTCGATGTGTCATCCACTCATTGGTCAATCCCCAACCAGGTAACGTCCCACGCGTATCCACAGTTGTTTCACTGTTCGCCAACGGAATTATAGCCTGATTCGCACCGAGCTTCAGATCTCCGTCGAGCTAAAAATGTTAACGCTTTGATGAGTCGATAACAATTTACTATTCTTATCAACTTATCATTAACGGTAACATTATGTAGAATACATTCCTCTTCTACATTATCTTCAGCACCCGTGAAAAAGACTGCTTTACAGATTTTTTTACCACCGTTTCACATGCTCTACGGTTAGTAATTCAATAAAATCATAGGCCAACTTACCACTACAATACCAACGTCATTTTCAGCGTATGAGGAAAGGAACGTTGTAATCACTTTATATTGGGTATGCACGATGATTTGGGCAGCATTACTCTTGACAGCATTGTTAAAGTCACGAATATGAAAACCGGTCCAAACACTGTTTACAGTGACGCTGTCGAGACAATGCCCAGCTGTGAGAACGTGCCGGGGACTGATTATTACACCACCACATTCGTAATTCACACCATTGTTATGTGTTACGTTAAGTCGAGCCATCCACGGAAATTCATTGGGAGCAGCATCCTCCCCCCCGATAATTCTACGGGGTCTATGTGCATCGACACCTATGAGAACAGAGTAAAAGTTTGTTTATCTCCCATATAAAGTATTGTCTGATGTTTTTGAAAAAGATTTTGCTTCTTCATAGCGGAAGCTATGTTTTCGTATTTACGCGTGTTTTTGTATATTAAATATTATTCGATGATGGGAATCATTATGTTCATTTCAAATATTCGACTTACCATTGATAATAACGCCGATCGTGATTAAAGCGATTAAGGTGATGTTCGTACTGATGATGGAGTTACACATTTTTGTAATTTTTACTTCTGCTTGAAGTCGTAATCTGAGTTGTATACCGAAGACTTGCTGGTATATGTACTGTTCGAAATACCATTCGGTTACATTTGCTATTGCGCAAACTTATTATCTTTACTGTTTGCCCAACTGTTTCTATGTGTCTTTTTGTGTATACCAGTAGAACCTAATGGCATATTTGATTGTTAACCGAGTGACATATTTTATTCTAATTCCATTGAAAATTATTTGTCTTCACGGTTGACTTCGTTTTTCGGTGATAGACAAGTCGTGCCTGTTTTTACAGTATCAACATTTACAACTCATGTCTTCATTATAGGTATGATACAGAAGGTTTGTATAGTGTACACGTGAAGACAATGTAAAAAAATGGAAGGGCATGTCAAAAGCCAACTGCGAAACTCCTGTGCTTATCAAAATAGAATTTATGTTTTTTCGTATTTGTTTTATGGACCGTTGATACAAAAAAAACCATCAGAAAATAAAAGCATTTCAAATTCTTTGACTTGCTATCAATGCTGTCGAGAGTCACTATCACGGTAGTTAGGAATGTTACTGTGATCGTTTTTTATTTGAACATTTTTGTAACAATGAGTGCGTCGAAAACTTTCCATCATCGAAGTATCGCGGTTATTTCGGGTAATTCTTTTATACTGTCGAAAAACATTTGTTATAAAGTAAATAGGTATGTTTACACAATTTATCCAGATATCACTTAGCTTTTAATCGTGCAAGTAAGATAGAGTAATTCAGAGATATAGGATAGACAGTGCTAATTTACCCTAGCTGGTCAGACAATATGGCTAATAATTGATTCTTCTAACAAAGCAGGTAAATCGGCCAGGTCGTTTCCAGGGATCCAAGCTTAAGAATTCATGCTAGCGAGCTAAATTATTTCATGTTAGCTTAAATCCACCCCCTCGCTTTTTCCAATCGAAGACTATAGTCATGGCGAATAAAGTAAATACATTTTGCCAGAAATGGTAACTATTCTTTGGTTTTGTTATTAATTTCATACACTGTTTCTGTATAAATTCAACGAACCTGCAGATAAAGGTATTGATATGCGAGGGAATCTTCATAGTTACATGATAGTGAAAGTATTTTGAATATGGACTATTATGTAAATTTTAAAAATTTTCCACGTCCTGCATTATTTTAAACGGAAGATTTCTCGATATTGGATTTTATCCAAGCGAGATGATAATAAACGCTCGTGAACATAGTTTCTCGTCCGGGAAAACAAACGCTGCTTGACGCAATGCCAACGACACGACCATCGACCACGAGAGGACTGCCACTGTCACCCTAAAACAACAATAACAATCACAGTCTGAACTATCCTCCCCTGAATAAAAATGATGATAGTCTCGCGTAATAAAAATCACAGAAACGTATTTTCTGTGCTCAATGCACAGTAAATACCGGCGATATTAGTTACGCAATTTATGTGAATATAATATGATAAATACGCTGCAAGGTATCGCGTGCGGAGGAGAACGACCGCACAGCTGCTCAGCTCGCTGTACCCAGCACTGGTCGTCCGGCTGAATGTCTATAGTACTTTTCTGGAGAATCATGGCTGGATATCTCCGCCATAGATCGATAAATCCCCAGCCAGATAACGTTCCACGTGTACCCACAGTTGTTTCTTTGTTCGCCAACGGAATTACAGCCTGATTCGCGCCGAGCTTCAGATCTCCGTCAAGCTAAAAATATTAACGGTTTGATCAGATGATAATAATTTACTATTCTTATCAACTTATCATTAACGGTAACATTATGTGGAACATATTCCTCTTCTGTTAAGCACCCGTGAAAAGAGTGGTTTACATTTTTTTTTCCCAGCGTTTCACATGCTCTTAAGTCAGTAATTGAATGAAACGTTGGCCAACTTACCACTACTATACCAACATCATTTTCAGCCCATGTCGCATCGAAGTTTGAAATCTGTTTGTATTGGGGATGCACGATGATTTGGGCAGGATTGCTCTTGACCGCAATGTTACAGTCACGAATATGAAAACCGGTCCAAACACTGTTTAAAGTGTATTGTGTGAGGCAATGCGCAGCTGTGAGAACGTGCCGGGGACTGATTATTGCACCACCGCAATCGTAAGTCACACCATCGCTGCCCGTTACGTTGAGTCGAGCCATCCATGGAAATTCATTGGGATCTGCATTCTCCCCTCCGATAACTTTACGGGGTGGTTTCGCATCGATACCTATAAGAATAAGGAAAACATTTGTTCATCTGGCATAACAAATATTTTCTGATGTTTTTATATTTTAAGGTTTTTGACGCGCGAAACAAGTTTATTTGAAACATCCAACTTACCACTGATGATAATGCCGATCGCTATTAGACCGATTAAACTGATTTTCGGATAGAAACTTGAGCTACACATTTTTCGAATTGTTACTTCTGCTTGAAATCGTTTAGTGGAATGAATACCCAATCCTTGATCGTATATATATATGTGTGAAATACTGATCGCTACAAACACTTAGTATTGCGCAAATTTTTTATCTTTACTGCTCGCCAAATACGATGGAAATGGAGAGCACGACTATACAGGTTTTTTTCCGAAATGGTCTTTGTCATTTCCATCTTCTTCCTATGTGCCTGTGTGTGTATATCATTAGGAATTATTAACCGAATGGCGTATTTGATTGTAATTCCATTAAGTAATGACTATTCTGCACAGTTGATTTCGTTTTTGGATCATAGACAAGTGACACCTAATTATATATTATTGAAATTTTCCGACTTATGTCAATATTATAGACATGATACAGAACGTATGCATAGTGTACACTTGGGCACAATCATCGAGGGCCATGTCAGGAGTGAACTGCGAAATTGCTGTGTTTATAAAGATAGAAGTTATGTTTATTTTGTGTTTGTGTATAGACCGTCGATACAGAAAACCATCAGAAAATATATGTATTTCAAATTCTTTGATTTGCTGTCAACGCCGTCGAGAATTAGCATTACGGTGATTAGGGATATTCCGGTGATTGTTCTTGAATCGAAAAGTTTTTGTATCTGTGAGTGCCTCGAAAACGTTCAATCTTCGATTAACCGCCGTTATTTCGTTTATTCATTTCATATTGTCGGAAATTTTTCATCCTTTGAAATTTGGGAAACACTTGTTATAAAGTACATATTTATGTCTTACGAGCCTGATTCACTATTTACCCAAAAATCACTTATCTTGGTATGGCATTGTAATATAAATACCGCTTATCGTTTAATCGTGCAAGATAGAGCAATTCAGAGTCATATAGTTGGTCGGGCGACATGGCTAATGGCTGTTTCTTCTAAAAAGGCGGGCGGATCGGCCTGCTCGTTTCTAGGGATCCAAGGTTAATAATCCATGTTAGCGATCTAAATTATTTCATGGTAGCTCAAATCGACCTCCTCGCTTTTTCCCATCGAAGACTCTAGTCATGGTGAATACAATAAATACATTTTGCCAGAAATGGTAACTATTCCTCGGTTTTATTATCAACTTCATACACTATTCCTGTATTAATTCAACGAACTTGCAGATAGAAGTATTCATATGTGAGTAAACCTTGATAGTTACACGATAGTAAAAGTATTCTGACTACAGACTACAATGTAATTAAAAAAATGTACCACGTTCTGAATTATTTTAAACGGAAATTTGGTCGACGACGGATCTTATCCAAGCGCGATAATGATAAATGTTCGTATAGATTGATTCTCCTCCGACTATGCACGCGCCGGTTGAGAGAATGCCGACAACATGACCATCGACTACGAGAGGACTGCCACTGTCACCCTGAAAAATGCATAACCACCATTTTTAACAAAGTTTCTCAAATAAAAATGACGAATTTTCGGTGCTCAGTGCACGGAAAATACAGTCAATTTTAGTAACGCAATTTATGTGAATATAATATGATAAATACATTGCAAGGGGCCTCATTCGGAGAAGACGAAGCACACAGCTGATAGGGATGCTTCGTCGGACATTGGTACTCCGGTTTAATGACTATAGAAGTTTTCTGGAGAATCATGGGCGGATGATCCATCGATTCATCGGTCATCCCCCAGCCAGATAACACCGCACGCGTACCTGCACTTGTATTTTTGTCAGCCAACGGAATTACATTCTGATTTGCACCCAGCACCAAATCTTTGTCCAGCTAAAAATGGTCACAGTTCGATCAGTTGATAGCAATTTAGAATTCTAATTAATAATGGTACTATTATGCGGAACACTTTCCTCTTCTCTTAAGCACCCGTGAGAAAAGTGGTTTGTAACTTTTTTTCCTCACCACGGTATTTCACATGCTCTTAATTAAATAATTGAATAACATTTTTGAGTAACTTACCGTAACAATACCGACATCATTGTCAGTGTATTCCGTATCGCCAATGATATAGGATGTGTAATCGGGATGGATGATGACTTGCGCAGGGTTGCTTTCGACATCCCGGTTAGAGTCACGAATATGAAAACCGGTCCAAACGCTGCTTACAGTGAGACCATCAAGGCAATGTGCAGCTGTCAGAATGTGCCGGGGACTGATTATTGCACCACCACAATCGCCAGTCATGTCCCCGAACGTTATGTTGAGTCGAGCCATCCACGGAAATTCATTGGGTCCTGCATCGTGCCCTCCGCGTATTGGACGAGGTGGTTTTGCATCGATATCTATGAAAACGCGGTCAAAATTTCTTCACCTCGCATATCAAATGTATATATTTTTTAAAGATTTTTAGACGTGTCGTCGTATATTCCATGTTGTTCGGTGATGGAAACAAATTCATTTGAAATATCTAAATTACCTCTGATGACAATGCCGATCGCTATTAGAGCGATTAAACTGATTTTCGCTTTGACACTTGAACTACACATTCTTGTAACTGGTATTTTAGCTTGAAATTTTTTGTGGCTGGTACAACGAAACGTTGCTCGAATATATACCGTCCAAAACGCCGTTCGGTATTGCGGCGAAAAACTATTATCTTTACTGCTTTCTAAACAGTGTGGAAATTAATGGTACGGGAACGGATCTCTGCTGTATCAGTCGTCTTTCTATGTGCCCTTTACTGTCGGGCAACAAAATTTATATACACTATTCAAGATTATTATCTGAATAGCTTATTCGGGTCCAATTAATTAATTAGCGGTTACTTTTCAGAGTTCACTTTGTCTTTCCATGGTAGACAAGTTAGCTGTGTCTATACAGTCGACAATCAGATATAGAATATTTATATAGTGTAACGCGGATAAAAGGAAAACAAAATTGAAGCAAATCTTATAACAGTGAAATTTCTGTGCTTGTCAGCATAGAAGTTATGTTTGTTAAATGTGTTTCATGGACTGCGATTATCTGTAATTGGTTATTTCGGTTATTTACTCTATACTCTCCGGAATTCGTCATCGTGGGTTTGAAACACACTTGTTATAAAGTAAACAGGTGTCTCAAGAGCCTAATTAACGATTTACGTATAGATATAACTTACATTTTTATCGGCCAAATAAGATTAGACCGTACAGATAAGAGAAATTCAGGGCGATATGGTTAATATTTGTAATACAAGTTTTCGTCATGGTATGTCACACGGTAAAAAAAATTCTTCGATATAAATTAACAGTATTGGAAACTTTTTTACATAAACTGTTTTTGAAATTTCAAATACATGTGCGTTGCAATTTTACAGTAAATTTTTTATTTTTAATACAAATTTTTGTAACTTTCAGCCAAACGTTCGTAATTTTAGTATGTGGTATTTTTATTTTACAAAAAGTACATTATTATTCAATTAATGTACGTAATGTAAACAAATATTAAATTCCAGTACATTAAAGTTATATTAAAGTCTAAAATATATGCATGCCATTCGGAATAGTTAACTAAAGAGCCTTCTCGATTACAATGTCATTAAAGTTCCTCTTCAGAGTTAACTTTGTCTCTCAGTCGCAGACAAGTCGCGCCTGTTCTTACATCAAAGTCGGTCGAAATAACTTTCGATTCCATTTATCGCAGGTTTCGTAAACGTCTCGCACATGGAAGAGAATAAACTTTCTGATACACACTGGAGAGCCGCTGTTAACCGGGACAGAGTTTCCCCAACGTAAAACTGTCGTGTAAACTCGTCTGGAGAGCCGAGCCGAGAGGTGTCTACTAAATTTCACCGAGAACCGAAACTAGAATATTCAGGGAATTCCGACGACATACGGACAGCCGCGACCCATAACGGGTCCCTTTTCCCTCTGTCTCTTTCGTCGCGTCCGACCGAGCTTTCAAATTAAACTCATAAAATGTCCGGAAACCGCACGACGCTTGCGACTATTTAGCCGTACGTGCGAGCAAAGCGTTTACCCGAACGTGTGCTTTTACGCATGTACAATACAGAGCGAGCTATACGAAAGCACGTTTGGTTTACGTGAGCTTTCGGTGAGACTCGGCGACCAAGTTAAAGGGAGCCAGCATTCCGTAGACGCCGCTGTGGGCGGCGCGGTAACGCCATAATTAGAATCATAAATTGCGGTACGAGCGTCGTGACA
Organism: Ichneumoninae sp. A BG-2022a; assembly: GCA_030522665.1. Classification (NCBI taxonomy): domain Eukaryota; kingdom Metazoa; phylum Arthropoda; class Insecta; order Hymenoptera; family Ichneumonidae; species Ichneumoninae sp. A BG-2022a. Next base: position 13,047 of record JAPYZC010002113.1, read on the forward strand.
TATTAAACCACATTAAGTTTCCCAAAGGCGTTATACGTTTTCCCAACGCCTCGCGAAAACGTCGTCTCCGGTAATATGAGACTACTTTTTTTTTGTACCTTTATTTTTTTTCTTTCATTTCGCAAACGTAAATAAACGCGGTCGCGCTTATTGTATAATTTAACCCTTTCTCCGGCAATGCCTCATGTACGACATTGCATTTTAATTACCGTAATTTTAATTTCCAATTTTTAGCCGCCACTTTTTTAATTCACACCTGTTGTGTTAGACGCGATAGTTTTTTTGGACGTCCGAGGGCGAAGGTACTAAAAAAATATGACGATTTATTTTTGTCCCACGAACGCGTGCTACTATTACTGGATGTGACGAAATTGATTAATTTGTCGATCGGATCAGTTTTTTATCAAAGAATTTTCTTGAATTTCATGCTGTATGTACCTTTAGATATTATCTTCCTTCTGAGACTGTTTTTTTCTACATCCGAGAAAGGTGAAATTTTTTTGTTTCGCTTCTCGAGTTTGCCATATTGCGAGGAAGAGACGCGAGGTAAATCAAATTGTTCGATATATACGTGGGGTGGGATATCTCAAAGGCATACGTTCATAGGCAAACAGAATAAATTCGGTTCGTCGATTGGGTGCGTGCGTGCCCCTTGCTCGCAGGCGAATGATTTTTTTACGCCACATATTTTCCCTTTCTTTATTTCTATTTTGCTCCGAACGCCCGGGATTCGACAAAACGAATTTTCCGAGACCCACGCTCGAGAAATACCATGAGTATTGCAATATGTGATTTTAAGATTACCATAATGCCTTCGGTAACACCGCTGTCCTACAGAAGCGAAGATGCACGAGGTCTCTCTGCGGTTTCCTCTCGCAGTTACTTATTCGTCCCCTTTATATTTTATTCCGCAAGGAGCAGGCGACAGTGGGCGAGCTTTAAACTCCCCTAAAAAGTTTTACGCCTCAGTCGAAAGATACAAAAAAGTTGCGAGACCACCTTATGCGTATTGACGCCGAAACTACATAGATTCTTAATAAAAAAAAGTAGAACTCGCCCAACTCTTATTTTTTATTTACCTTAATGTTATTATTATTATTATGTTGTTATTATTAATGTTATTTAAAATATTTTCTTCCACAGGGCGATGCATCGTCATTCGTAGAAGATATTCCGAGTTTTTATAGCCAATGTTTATAGTGCATTTATTGATTTGTTTTATTTTTACTTTTTTTTTGGGCATTCGTTTTACTCATTCTACGATAGAGCTTGCAAAAATTGCCGAGTTCCCGTACAGTGACCGCAATGACTGATGGATGGATGGCAACTGCACCGACAGGTGGTCCAATATCGACGATAGGAAATCGTTCCGGCACTTGCCATCCCGAACCCGCCTACAGCCTTCCGCTTTTGACCGCACGTCCCGGAGTAACCGAGAAGAAAATTGGAAATGGTCTCGTATCCGTTGCTACGTGCCAATGTGTTTTGCCAAAATGTTCGGTTTCGCTCGGACTGCCGGGAGGGTGCCAAGTGAGAAAGTGAGACACGAGTACAAACGAAAAAAAAACGATATTTAAGGGTGTGCAACCGAGGCGGAAGGAGAAGAGCGAAGAAAGGAGGAAATCTTTTTTTCGTATGTAGCAAAGGCACGAACTTTCGAAAGACCAATTCTGCGCCAAGACCTATCGTGTACCCCATGTTGCTGAGCAGCATGCTAGGGTAGGCACGAGGCAGTGGCTTGTGCCCTAGTGAAAAATGACGTCGAGCTCAAAAGCCCCTAAATAAGAAATCAATCTCGTAGGTGTCGGGCTCACATTATTCACTCGCGCGTTTCCTCGCGAAACTTCGCAACGAAATGTGTAGCCGGCTGCGCGATCCGGTCGTGTGACCCCTGCGGTGGACTCGACGGAGATCATCAATTTCAAACTTTGTATACATTTGCAGTAAAAAAAAAAGAAAAAAAAAACATAAAAAAATGTTTCGGAACATGCATCAGATATTGCGATCTTCGTGTCTCTGGTTCTCAGTCAAACCTTACGTTTCTTTTCTTCGTCTCATTTTTTAGTTCCGCTTTTACGTTTTCATTCCACGTTAATTAATTCCAAGTTCGGATACTTCGCACCGGGTGTATATCGCTGAAACTCAGAACGCCGCGAGAAGCGCCAGATAATTCTTATCTGCACGGAGGCCGAGGAAAATGAGAAGAAAAAAAAGCGATGGGCCGTCGCTAGGTGAAAGCCAAGGAAGAAACCTGCCGGTCCGCCCCGGGTGTCCGCGGGGGTCTTTCTCGCTTGTTCACTCGTAAATTGCCGTTATTATGCGAGGTCGCGAGGGCGCGCGAACGGTGTGCACTTACAATTTACCCCGGCCGCGCGCGCGAGAACATCCCGAGGAAGCGGAGACGGAGATACGAGAGATGCAAAAGTGAAAGAGAGAAGAAACAAACTTAAAAAAAGCAACTCGCTCGGCAGGAAAATTCGCTCGGAGAGGGGGGGGGGGGGCTGGCGCGATAACTACAAGGAAAGTAATTCAATATGCCCGGTCGCTGCTCGGTGTGTACATCGCGCACAGGAAGTGGATACAGGACCGTACAATACATAAGCGCAGAGAAACTTCTTATTTTTTTTTCTCAGGCGTCCATTCTCTTTTCTAATTCATCGTCGACGGTTCGCAGGAAAGCGGGCGGATATTCGCCCGGCGAAATGAAAAGTACGGGGGTTCTTTGTTGGCGGAAAAACTCGTGGTACGTGGATTAGGGGATGACGTCGTCTGGGGGGGGGGGGGGGGGAGAGGGAAGGGAAGAAAGGGGGAGGGGGGGGGTAGGTGCACATCCCGTCTGGGAATAGAACGTCAAATATTGACCGCAGAACGGAAAACAAACTCTTGTTCCTGCGGACCTTATCAAAATATTATTTGCCAAACCTACTAGTCATGCATACGCGGCCGGGAGAGGGAGAGATTAAGTTATCGATTGGATGTACTCCGGGAGAGCGCGGTACGCTTTGTCCATTGTACCCCAGTATCCCTGACTCCCCCCCCCCCCCGCACCCACCCACGGGAATTTTCCATTATCGCAAATCCGCATCGCGAAACCAAATGAACGCGTGCGTGCTGTATATGCGTGCGGTTTTTTTCTCATCCCCCTCGGGACGACCGTCACCGAGCGGCCGATATAAAAGGTAATAGTGGTAATAGTGGTGGAGCGGTTCCCTTTGAGCTGGAAGAATCGCGTGGGGAGGGACGAATTTTGGAATCGAAAAAGTGCATTGATTGATTGTTTCATACAAAAAAAAATCCGAGATAAGTATGATTAATTGAGTTGTGGAAAAGTGATATAGCCTCGGGGGTGGTTTGCAGAAGAAACTTGTTTGTTTGATGGATTTTTGGCTCAAACGGCCGGCGACGATGCGATAGTTTTCAGATCCGATGCGTTATGGTATTATTGAAAAGAGAGACACTGGGTTTTGTGAGGGCGCTGGGGCGAAATGGTTTACCCAGAAAAATGACACTTTTTGATCACGTTTTTTATCACTGTTGTTCTCGTTTTTTAATGATTGGTTATCGAAGTCACTATAATGTCTTTTTTTTCAATTATTATCGATCGATGCTATCCATGATCCTTTTTGTAAATTTTCATCTGCTCATATAATTATAATCGGATCGACTTTCTTACTTTCGTCAGAAATTAGTTATCAAGTAACTGGATGAAACTTAAAAAATATATATGTAAAACGAGCAAAGCGTACATACAATTTCCTTGAAACTTCCGTCCCGTTATCCGTCAACTATCCGCGAGACACGTCACCGACGAAATGAAACTTTTCTTCCACTTCGCCGAGCAACCCAACTGCATCGATCGCGACATCCCTCAGCCGTCTTGGCAAAAGGAACAACGAGAATCTAATATTTCGTGACGGTCGAGTCTTTCGGCTCTTCCGCTGGTTCATGATTTATAGAGGTTGGCGGAGCGAGGTACACGGTGACATCCCGACCTCCCCTGCCTCTCTGGCTTTTACGTTATTACACGTAGGTACTAAAAAGTCCACGACGTTTAGTTTAAGTCCGCTGCAGGCGCACATTCAGTCTCCTCGTTTTTCATTCGTCGTTATCGACAATTGCGATGTTAGTTACGTAAAAAAAAAAAAGAAGAGAAAACATTTCCGCGGGACCGCCGGGGTTAACTTTGACCCGAGGGACTTATATTCGGCATTCGTCTCGCGTGCGAGTTCGACCGTTGCCTCGCCGGAACTATATTGGAACGGACTAAAATTTTGATAACCCGAGTTACCGATATGTATAACGAGCGACGGTGAGGAACGAGGGAGAGAAATAGAGCGATTGGTGGGGTATGAGAAATTCGTGCCTGTCACTGGAGCGCAAGTGATCGCGTGCAGCGTCAGTTGTTTGACGGGCATATATTCCGTGCGTTACCTCGTCGTGACAATAGGGTCGAGAGCGACTGTGCCCCAAAGACAGGAACGTCCAAAGTCCTTCCGTCGGTGAGAAACTAGTTTCGATTCGCCCGCCACGGGCCGAAGTTGCTCGCCGGCCTCGCTCGTTAAGCGGATACGCGATCATTGCTGAGATCTATTCGACCCGGTTTATAATTGCCAGATCGTCAACAAATGTTTAATAAATCTTTATCGACTTCGGTCATCAGTGATGGCAGGACCGGATGCCCCGACCGACTTCAGGCTCGACTACATCGGTTCCTTCGTTCAAAAGTCACTGAAACTGAAACCGGAAAAATGGGGACGATTGCTGCTGACCGAGGAACATCGGACATCGGTCATAGACTTTCTGGACAATCCGGTACCTGCCGCGCTATTCGTCGTGTTGACACCGAGCGCCCAGCTCGTCGCCTCGACGAGCTTTCCCATACCGTGTCAAAGAACCAAAGGTAAGCGATATTTATATATTTTACCACATTTTTATCGTTATACAGTAGTAGGCAATTGAAGTGGAACACGATATTTTTCGCTAGTATTGGCAAAAGTTGGACCCTTTCACGTATACTTTCGCCAAAATAACCTCGTTCCACTTCAATTGCCTATTACTGTATTTGTGACGAAAAGCCTTTTTTTAAAGACCAAAAAAGTTTGTCTCACGGAACGGACAGAAGTGCAAAAGTATTCAAAACCAGTTACTAATATTTGAGCAGATTCTTACCAAAAGTAGTTTCGACGCGATTCCAATGGCCTTACAATTTTTGTATCCATAGGCACTTACGCGGTTAAGGTGAAACTAGCTCCAGTGCCAAAGGAACGGGACAAATGTTCGGAGATGCTGATAATGGGCGATCTCTCCCACCGGGTAGTCGATCAACTGGCGACCCTCGTGGATAACATTTTCGCCCCGCTCCTGAGCAAACCCGAGAATCACAAGGATCTTCCGGAAATAGCTATTCAAGACATCTGCAGACACGTACACTCCATCCGAGGCACTCTGTACCAGGTACAATGGCCGAAGTATTCATCCGCTCTAAAAGCCTTCCATTTGAACAAATCCCTCCGACAGGACAATTATGTTGCATAGGTCAAGGGTCAAGTGAACGGCAAAACTGTGCTACCGATGCCAGCCGGTTTGGAAAAAATAGCGGACGTCGAGAGATTGGTATCACGCGAGGGACCTCAGGCGGTGGATCTCTATTTGAAGAGCGCTATAGAGGGTGTCGTCATAAAGTGGGCTTACTTGGTCAACGACGTCGTAACCCACGAGTCGAGCGTCGCTTTCGAGAACGGACAGAATCCGACTCCCAATGTCGAGCTCGAATATTGGTCGAAACGGTTGGTCAATCTGAGGTTCGTAAAATGATACTTTAGGATAAACGAAGTTTTCCCGACGACGCACGATAACGCTACTCAATTGATTGCATTCGTTGCTACATTGGTGTCAGATACATTTTCGACCAGCTGCGCGAGGATCGGGTCAGAAAGATGGCGATAATCCTCGAGACTACAGATAGCGCTTACTACCCCTGCTTCCGGACGCTATTCGGCAACGTCGTATCCTCCCTAGCCGAGGCCAAAGAGATATCCCTGTACTTGACACCCCTGAAGAGATGCTTCAAGGCTATCGAGGAAATTGACTTTTCCGAGGCTAAGCCCATAATGGCGACCTTGATCCACACTGTCGGTCTGGCCTGGGCGAAATCGCGGTACTATCAGAGCTCGAGCAAGCTCATCATTGTCCTCAGGCAGATATCCAACCTGTTGATACAGGAGGCCAGACGCTTTCTCGATCCTTCGTCGATATTTCAGAGCGACGTTGACGAGGCTCTTCAGCGTGTGCAGATCTCGAGAGGTAAATAAATAACTCTGAACAGAGACATCGTTAAAAAGTAGGGTAATCAGTGAGGAATATTGATCATAATCGAAACTTGATCGTTATCCATCCATTTTTTAATGACCTCCAGAATGTGTCGCTATGGCAATAAAAACAACAAAAATGTTTGTTTTTAGCGCGAATTTGCTCATCAAACATTGATCTAGTCTTCATGAACGACAAAGGAAGTGAAACTGTTAAATCGACGTATAATTTTGAATTTAACGATCCAGGGGTTCTCGAAGAATTCAAGCAGCAGTTCGAGCGCGCTAGACAACAGCCCGGCATGAAGCCGGACGTGCCACCGTGGAACTTCAATCCGTCAGCGGTATTTCATCGTCTCGACGCTTTTCTGAAACGCCTCGCCGACATCGAGTGGCTCTTCGACACCGTGCTCGAATTTTCGAAACTGGAGAAGATCGAAGTCGGCGGCATACTCGGCCGATCGCTTAGCGCGCGGATCGTTGGTGTCTTCAAAGAGTTTCAACAGTTATTCGCATCGTTCTCGGCACGGGCGAGCGACGTTCTCGAACCCGACGACGAGTCGTTCGCCGTTGACTGTGCCAAGTTCAGCGAATCCATCACCGACTTGGACAGCAAGCTGGCAGCGATACTCTGCCAGGCATTCGACGACTGTGGCAATTTGGAGAGTGCTTTCAAGGTTCGAACCTCGGTCTGGTATGGGCTTTCTCTCTTTTCGTTCATCTTTTATTTTTTTTTGTCATTCTTTTCTTTCCTACGTTTCGCATGAGATATCGCGTCGAGGGAGTTTTATCAACGATACCTCGACGGCGCAGATCCAATTGTATTTATAAGCGACTCCGCCATCCATTCTCTCGATTCCTTTTCATTCCGTTTTCGCTTTCTGCCTCCCGCTGAACAATTATACTACCCGAATGTCTATGTGAAGTTGAAACGGTCGATAGCTTGTCAACATCAGTGGTTCGGTTCTCGAACGGCCAGTTATACGCAAGCAATTCATGGACCGTTACTCCCGTATCGTCGAATTGCTGAACAACGAGCTGACGATGGTCGAGCTGCTTTTCACGCGGGGAACGCGGGGTGCGATGAGCGATCTGCCACCTCTGGCCGCGGCGTTGCAATTCACGAGCATGCTGAAACAGCGGATCGATTTACCGGTCCAGTCCTTCAGAAGCCTACAACCGTCGTGAGTATATTCGCGAAAAAAACAGTAATTTGCATCCGAATAGCCAATTTTTTATTGATCGTTAACGCGAGAGGGTAGAATCGTAGAGAGCAAAGATGGACAGAGCATAATGGCTCGTTACGAAAGGCTGTTGAGCATGCTGAGCGACAAGGAGACCGTGCTCTTCACCGAATGGGCGCGACTCGTTCCTCAGTCGGTCGCCAAGGGATTGGATCGAACACTGTTGACCAGAGATCGAGGATCGATTCTGCTGCTTTTGAACTTCGATACGGAGTTGCTCGCGGTCTTGAAGGAAGTCAATTACTTGAAGCAGATGTCACGGGCTGATATACCTCAAGAAGCTCTGGAGGTACATTTTAGCTGTTTCGGTGACTTCACGCGGAGAAATAGAATCACGGCTCCCAACCTAGGGGAGACCGGGGACAAAAGTAACAAAAATCATTTTTTATTTTTTTACCAACAAACCCGAGAGTCGGATGCTTCGGCATTCAATGATGTATCATTAACCTGGTCTTGGGTATCTAGTTAAAAAATTTCTAGTTGAAATATGCACGGAATTGCGAACACCGCCCCTTTAAACACAGACGAAATTAGGTAAGAATTTGTGCAGCGGTGGGGTCAGTTGTAACGGATAGTGGGGTCATTTGTAACATCCTCTTGCATCAAAGAAATCCTTCACCGACCGCTATTAAGAAATGGAACGGGGTGCATTATCACAAAAAAATGTTATTTTAATTTTTAAAAATTTGAAAATTGTTTGCAGACTAAACCGTTTTAGCCGGCTAAGCCATTTTAGGCGGCCTAACTATAGAGCCCTACTATAAATATTATAGTCTACAATTGGTTGGTTATAAATTATCGCTGATTGCTTAGAATGTAAGAATAAAATAAATAAAATATATTGGTATTGGTATTGGTACTGAAAGACATTAATTACTGCTGGTACAATTGACCCGGATCGACTGTTACAATCGACCCCACAAATGATTATTAGCAAAGTTACCGTGGCATCGGTTAATAACAATCTTCCACGGATCGTCTCAGCGATCAAAATGTTCCGCAAAAATGTACCTTTCAACTCCTTGTGCTTGTTTGCACTAATATTTTGTATTGTGTTGCCTAGCTGACG
>JAPYZC010002114.1:0-20798 GCA_030522665.1 Ichneumoninae sp. A BG-2022a
CTGAAAAAATTCATACGTATTCAGAAAAATAAACGAATCATTTTCATAAAAAAAAGTTTTGTTGCCGGGTAATTTGTTAACCAATTAATTTTTTGATGAGTTTGTTGATAACATTTTGCAATTATTATTATGCAAAATTAATCTTCTCAGTACCTTTAGTATACACGATTTTTTTCAGATTTTTACACCATCAAGAAGTACTTGCATTTTGTCTTATTGTTGTCGAACTTACGCGAAGTCAGCGCGACGCGAGACTCCCTCCTCAAATTGAAAGATTATTTTATTCATGTTCTTTTGACCTTCATTTCAGTACGCGCATTCAATTGCGATGAATTAATCGAATACCGATACTCGAGATTGATCTTAATAATAATTGGGAAATTCATAACATTTTGCGATAATTCGTCAAAGTTACTTTACCCAAGGTTAGATCAACTCTTCTATTGATGAAATAAAGGGAGGGTTTCCGTAAGTTGAATTGATCGATAAGCGTCAAAAAAATGTTCAATTTTTTATTTAAGAGTCCATACATTATTTTATAAAATCTGTATTTTTCACTAACGAAAGTTAAAAATTGCCGAATAAGTGAATCCTTGTCCAAAATTTTGTAACTGTTGTCATGTATGCACAAATTACATGCATTTTGAAGAGGGCGGAGTGTCCTTATTTAATTTTCGGTACTATTAAGAAAAATGAATGAACTAGTATGAAAAATGTTACTATGCGAACGTTACTCGTGCGGTGCAGCAGTGACGTTGAAACTGCTCCTGCTTTTGCTTTCTTCCGAAGCGTGCACCATTCCGGCATAGCGTTTCGCGAGGAGAGTGCAAAAAAATGGCGAGAGCGACGGATTGATGAATATTCCCACGATGCGTGGATATTTAGGTCTCCGTGAGAAACTCGCTCGGGACGGGAATTCGTTTTGCTCGACGATTTGCGTGAAAACTATGAAAAGCGAGGAGACAATGTTTCGCCATGCGAAGGAGGTCACGGAAGTTGGCACACCATTCTCTACTCTCCAGGAAAGAATTTGCCGGAACTCGTTAACTCTTTCACAGCGAAGGTCTCTCGAATACAAACGACATCGGAAAATTACAGATTTTAATAGGAAAAAAAAAAGAAAATAAAAACTCGTTTCATTATTATTGTTATAGATTTATGAACAGAAATATAAATATTATATTATAGTGAATATTAAATATAAATATTATATTAATAGTAATAGTAGTAAATGCGCTTTATTAGCCTCAACTTTCTTAGTAACACATGATTCGTTGGTATTGCGTGTATATATGTGTGCTTTTTTTCTCCTGCGGCTAATTGGTCGTTGAGCGAGGTCGTTCAATCCATAAATTTGTATTTATCTATGGAGCGCCTTATCGACATAAATTAAAACCTTGTTGTCAAAAAGACGATACAGTTAATTTTGTTCTATCGCGGAGATTGTTAAAAAAATAGTGTATTGGGAACTTGTGTTTGGAGACGTTGTTTGCTGGGAGCTTTCTAAATAGCGGGATGACGGATTCGAGATGCTGCTATGCAAAGTTCATGCTGGGACTTTTTACTCTATCCGTGATTGGTATTATATTAATATGAATGTTAAATTTTAATATTACATTAATATGAATATTAAATTTCAATATAATATTTTAATAGCTGCGCCATCCGGCTCTCTCCATATCGTTTGTAGTTTCCCACGCGTGGGCGGCAAATCTCCGAGCGGTCAGCCTACCGTGACTTGGCTGAATGTGAAACGTATACGACTTGTCCTCGAGGAAATTCTGTGTCGAATTAACGCCGGAGACTCCCATGGGAGTTAGAAACGTTGGACCACTATATTATATCAACTGCGTTTATCAGGTGCGATAAGAGTTGGCTTCCTTCAAGCCGGAACTTCCTATACGTTGAAATTGCTTGGGGCGTTTTTTATTTATTTATTTTTATTTATTTTTTACTTAATCGGTAGCGGATTTTTATTGTGGGAATATTTTCTATGAACTATAATTACAAGAGTAAACTTGCGCTGGAAGCGCCCGGGTGTTCTATTCGAGCACGAGGGGTCCGGTAATACTCGAGTTGTCGGTCCCTTCGTTTCCCACGCGTGGGCGACGAGTCACCTGAACGGTCAGCCTGTCGTGACTATGCAGTATGTAATATAATTATATAAACTACCTGCGCTCCGGGAACGCGAGCAGGATCACGACTGTCGTGGCTCATGTTGGTCGTTTGTTTGTTTGTCTGTTTGTTTTTTATAAACATAGGCGCATGTCTTTTATGATTGTTTATTTTTCATCCCAATCGTACAAACGATCTAAACCTTTCATATTCAAACAGCATTATAAAGTAGGCATATGGGTTATTCCATTTCACGTGTCTTTAGAATAAAAAAAAATGAGTCAAATTACCATGAAAATCTGCAAATCCGTTTAGATTTTTTTTAATGAAAATTTTATCTGTACGAAATATCGGAAATTCATTTTCCTTCATCGATTCAATGTGTATCGAAAAGTCTTGATTAAAACAACAAAAAATCAGCAGACTAATTGCAGATTAGATATGGGAAAGCTACACGGTATAAAATAATTTCGGAAAATCGTACAATCGGAAGTTTCGTGAAAATAATATTGTTAAATAAGTGACAAACTCGTTTCTTAAGGTTTGATTATATAAACCTGTCTTTTTATTCCCCGTGTCATCAACAATTTCACGTTGTACTCTTGTTTGTAAAACTAGAACCGATGGCGCGGTCGAAAAATTAACAAATAAAATAAGTTGTACGAAGTACAAACTTTTTTTACTGTGTATAAACGTGAATAAAAAAATACTTATTAGTGAGTCGACCGGCTGACATAGAATGTCCCTTACATAGAACGAAAATTTGATACTGAAACTGTAGACTTTCCAAGTTTAAAAAAAAAAATGCTTTTTTTCAACGCCATTAGAGTGGTTTTGGCTTCTGGTATCGTCACGTCCGCACTCGGATGGACCGTCGAGCGTGTCGTTCGGACGTCCCACTTTTTCAGGGCTAAATTACAAATTAGATCGCAGCTCACCCACGCTCGCAATTTTTTTTATCGCTCCCCTCCTCCCGATCTCTGTCGCAACGCGACCGCGAGGACATCCGCGTAAACGATTGATGGCAATTGCTAATTCACGCGCCAATGCATCACCGACAACCGGTTCCTCTCGCATAGGTCAGTGTGTCACTATCAGTTTACCTGTGGATTGCTGTCTTTCCGATTAAATAAAATTCCAATTCAACTTGAAAATAAGCCGTTCGGCTACTTCACAGACTGAATTTTTCGTCTGACGATGTTTTTCAGACGATTCAATTAGGCTTTTATTGGTTCTACGGGGAACTTTTACCTGCGCGCGTGTCTCGACACCAATCAGCCGGTTCTGTTCGATTTATGACGAGTCACACGTGGAATGCGAAAGGTGTAAATCCAAACGTATTCTTCATAATGGAGAACGATTCTCGATAAGGAAGTAGATTACGGTAATGAAATAAAATATATGTCGTCATAAAAATTCGAAAATAACAATTCAAATTTTATGCCGGAAATTTTCAAATCTGCATATCACTATCTCATATGTGGAAATGGGGGGGGGGGGGGCTGTCGGTACTGAAAAAAATGAGTGTTTTTGTGCGCGACTGTTTTGACCCCCTTAAGGTAAATGTTACGATTTTTGGAAAGTGTATGGTTAAAGCTATCGATTGATGTGAAAATCATGCTCGAATTAACTTTTGTTAAATTTGACAACGCCATTCATTCCCCGGTCGGCCTTATAGGGGTCGGGAATAGGGACATTTATCTTAATTGATCGATAAATGGCTCAACCAAGTTTCTTTATTGGGCAGAAAATCTTCGCAGATTTTCTGCCCAATAAAGAAAATCTTCGCAGAAATCGTAGAAAATCTTCGCAGGTCCAAGCAAAGACCATTCCGTACAATAAACCTAACGAATAGTCCGACGTGTCTTTTTTTTCCTCGTTACCGACCGAAGGTAACGAAAATGCTGGAATAAAAAGTCTCCGCTGAAACGTCGTCGCGTTTAGTGAGAAAATGTTACAAATCTACCAAAATGACACTTAAGACTGCAATAATTCTAACGAAACGGATCGGATGGATGAAACACGAGCGGAGTACGCAAGTAAAGAGAATGTTTTAAGGAAGCCTCTTACTCTCTGTCTGTCCTCAGTGGCGTCTCTCGCTGACCTCTGCCAAACGTGTGGCCCAGGGTATTTCGACCCCGCTCCACAAATAGTTATCCCGGAGAGCCAAAGCAAGGGAGACCGACCGCGGGAGCAGAGCCGAACAAAGAATATGAATTTATCCTCGCAGCCACAAATTTAAATTCCATCGTCCGTACGCCGAAATTCCGCGGATGCTCCTTGAGATCCCCTTTCGCTTAGCCCGCCCGGAAGCAGACGTGTTCCACACACGGTCGGCGAAGAACAATAACTCATCCTGAGTTCAAAGCTCGCATTGATGCCCAAAATTAACGACGCGAATGTCCGAAAAAGAACGCCAAAAAGGTGGAGGAAGAAAACATTTTCTGCTGAATTTCAGTACATCGTAATGTGCAAAAACTATCCGAACTTCTGAAAAAGCTAATTTAAGGAGGGAGTCTCGCTGCGCGCTGACTTCGCATAAGTTCGACAACAATAAGAGAAAATTGCAAGTACTTCTTGATGGCGTAAAAATCCTAAAAAAATCATGTATACTGAAGGTACTGTGAAGATTAATTTTGCATAATAATAATTGCAAAATGTTATTAACAAATTCATCAAATAATTAATTGGTTAACAAATTACCCGGCAACCAAACTTTTTTTATGAAAATGATTCGTTTATTTTTCTGAATACGTATGAATTTTTTCTGATTTTTAAGTAATCGTTGATTTTTTATTTTCTTTTTATAGAACAAAAATCAATGATTTTTTTCAGATTTTTACACCATCAAGAAGTACTTGCAATTTTCTCTTATTGTTGTCGAACTTATGCGAAGTCAGCGCGCAGCGCGACTCCCTCCATTTTTATGGGCTTGGATAGTTTTTGCGAAACTAAGCTACTATTTTAGGAAGTATTTTTCGTTTGGTTTTCGGAGAAACGATATGAAAATTTCAATTTCCAACTTTTTTTTTCCTGTCAATGGAGTAAAATCGCGAATAATGTGATCTCTGCGATTCGCAGAGATGCATGTCCAACCGTCCTATAAGGAGGGTTGGACATCGTATAATCGTAATAACAATTTTGAGTTGCTCAACAAAGTGTTCACTGATATTGTACAAGTCGACTAGATAAGTAAAAGTCGATCAAAAAAACATGTCTCCTGGGGACAATTAGGCGTTTACCGTCAATAATCACTTTTCAGATAATCAAAACCTATAATATAGTTCCCAGTTAACGGTACGGAACGTTGAAAAAAATCTGATTCTGTAAAATAAATTGACAAACTGTTCCTGTTGTCCTAAAACTTGTACAATCTCGAAACCACAGTCAAAACCCGTCCAACTTTTTTTAATTTCGTTGATCCCTAACTTTCCAACTTCCGTGACTTTGAGTATTTATATTTTATCCGACTATCTTTGCGACAAAGGTGTTTTGTGTGTATAAAAAGCTATGCGCGCATCGTACACATCCGAATGGCTATTTGTAGAATTAACACGCGAATCGTCTGAGAGCTTCGTCACCCGAGACGACTATCCTTAGAAAACAAAGAGATGAGATATGAATATTCCAGGCACGTCGACGATCGACAGCGCGCGAAGAGTTAATTTTTCTTTTATGGCATTGAAACTACCAATAATGCTTATCACAATCGAAACGCGGAGTTTCTATCGAAGAGAATCGAGAAACTCGATTTCATTTGAATTCACTGCCTCGAGTCATCGCCACGTGTGCGCGTGCCCTTTCTCCGAGCCTGCACGTGCACCGTGTTAAAGCACTATAAAGGTTTCCAACACAAAGTTCACGTGATTCCATGACACCGTATCGTGCACGATACGTGCACTGTGTACTGAATCCATAAGGCGTTACCGATACTCGCGAAAACGAACGGAAGGTCTTCATTCTGGGAGTCGTATCGTCCCTCGCGGATCAACCAACCGGAAAACCGTGGGTTGGATTTGGGTTGCTTTCTAACGATCTACTCAAATTCAACCAGCCGATTGGTGCGCCAATCCGGTTCTGGAGGTGGGTTTTTGGTTGATGTTTCAAAACCAACCATAATACGAACCGTTGTGTGTGTCGGATGGATAGTTGGTTTACACTGAGAAAAAGGATGGTATTTCCTAATATAAGAAATAGTTCCCAGGGGGGACGTCTATATAGTTTGTGATAATATATACTCAATTGATTAAACTATGATTATAGTTACAACCATAATTTTTGGTCATTGTCATAACTGTAAAATGAAGACGTCCCACCTGGGTACTATTTACTATGTAAGTTTTTCTCAGTGTAGAGTTGGACTTTCCCAAAACAACCCAATTTCTGACTCTATGTTGAGAGCACTGATAGCTCTTGGCTCAGGGTTGAAAGTCGGATTCTTTTAGGGAATTCCAGCCGTCATCAAATCTCGTAACTGACTATTCGTTAAGACACACGGTATTAGTTAAGTTTGACATTACACGAACGAATGGACGATCGATATGACATCGATCGTCATATTACACAGTCTGGACTGAGACTCCTGACCGAACAGACGTGTGACGGTTCATGCTCGGGATATTTAGATGCGATTGTACTAATAATATCCGCCCCCAAACTAAATACGCGCGTTATTCATTCGCCCGGTCGTTACAATACATATCCGACACAACGGTTGGCATTGAGGGTGGTTTTCTAATGGTCAGAAAGTGAGGGGCTTTCTTCGCATAGACGAGAATGGGATAATGGGGATCACCTAAGAAGGGAATTCAAATGTGTGGGCGAAAAAATAAACTTCAACGACATGCCGGTCTAATTTTTCCACCGAAATTGACGTACTTCCATCATTGGTGAATTAAGTGTGCCAAGGCTGACTCTCATTATCCACTGATTACCATTGCTCAGTTCCCCCCTGCCGGCATTTAAATTACTGGAAGACAATTTTGCTCCCACTCTGCGGTAGGCAGATCGCAACACGTACGAATGATTCGGACGAGCGCTCGAGCCAACTGTGCCAATATTATGTTTTATGCAACCCTGCCACTCGGAATACGTACTACCGTCGATCGAGTGAAAGATCTGGGCCACCTTTGATTCCGGGAAGCCGCTTTTCCCTTCAGCACTTCCTAACGCCCGTATGCTCTACTACGCTAATGCAACTTCATCAATAACTTGTAGCTCTTTTAGTTTTGTGTTCAAATATGCTGTTGGAACTACTTTGACTTCTTGTACAGAAAGACTCGGAGAAATTATCGGCATATGGTTTGGTTTTTGCATTTCCCCCGAAATATTAAGCCCCGAAACGTCACTTTGTTAAAATATTGCGGCCCCTTGATCACGAATATGACGTTCATTTTGCTCCAAACCCAATATTTTAGATTTTAATCCCAAAAATGCGATTTCACACCAGACCCAACTGTTTTCAGTGTATAAAATCGATGATACAAATGTTACATTTACGTACAAAGTGGCCAGCAAATTCATGTTCAACGCACAAAAATACGTCGGAATACGTCGCAGTTAATTTTATAAACAGAAAAAAAATGTTCATACCTACAAAAAATTTGTCATAAAAAATGCCAAGGCCAGCCAGGACTCGGTGAAATTATCGGCATATGGTTTGGTTTTTGCATTTCCCCCGAAAAGTTAAGCCCCGAAATGTCACTTTGTTAAAATATTGCGACCCCTTGATCACGAATATGACGTTCATTTTGCTCCAAACGCAATATTTTAGATTTTAATCCCAATAATGCGATTCCACATTAGAGCCAACTGTTTTCAGTGCATAAAATCGAAGATACAAATGTTATACTCACGTGCAAAAAGGCCAGCGGATTAATGTTCAACGCACAAAAATACGTCGTAATATGCCGCAGTTAATTTTATAAACAGAAAAAAAATTTTCGTACCCATAAAAAATTTGTCATAAAAAATGCCAAGGCTACCCCTTTCCAATCCATTTTTCATTTTTCATTTGCCACCCTACCTTAGATTTTACCCTTTGTGCTTCAACTTTAACATCTCCAATGTGAATGCTTAAACATTGTCAATATGTTCGCGCACGCCCTCAATGCCTCTCCCGATTGTGGCGTAAACATCCTTAGCGTTTTAAGTGCTTAAAGTGATTTCGCAAAGTGCGTGCGACGTACCGGGCGCGTTGTTGTCTTTATCGCACGTAGTTTTGCCGATGGTACGAGGCTGGAGGGAAATAGCTCAGAGTGGATACTATCTGCCGTCAAGGTCGGTCGCGATCTCGAAATATCGCGATGAATCGATCGGACGATTCGAAATAGAATCCGAGTTTCGCGTGTATTTTCGTTATCGGAGTATGGTTTGAGCTTTCCGAAGAGCCGCTCGTCTCCAGCGACTCCGGAGCCGCGAAATCGGGCACATTTACATCTCTACCACTCACAACTCTACCAGATAAGAACTCTAACGGATAACAAATCTACCGGAGTATAGATATCGAAGATAATCTTTACCAGAAATAAAAAAAACTCCACTAGAATCGAAATAAAACTCTACCGGTATTGAAATAAATCTCTGTCGGAATTGAAATAAATCTCTATCGGAATTGAAATAAATCTCTATCGGAATAAAAATAAAACTCTACCGGAATTAAAATAATACTCTACGGGAAAACAAAGTTTAGACGGTAGCTTTGTTTTTCCGTAGAATTTTAATTCAAGTCCGGTAGAGTTTTATTTCGATTCCAGTAGGGTTTTATTTTAATCGAAGAAAATCTTTACCAAAAAACAGAAAAACTCCACTAGAAGCGAAATAAAACTCTACCGGTATTGAAATAAATCTCTATCGGAATTGAAATAAAACTCTACGAGACTTGAAATAAATCTCTATCGGAATTGAAATAAAACTCTACCAGAATTAAAATAAAACTCTACTGGAATTAAAATAATACTCTACGGGAAAACAAAGCTTAGACGATAGCTTTGTTTTCCCGTAGAATTTTATTTCAAGTCCGGGAGAGTTTTATTTCGATTCCAGTACGGTTTTATTTTGATTCCGGTAGAGTTGTTTTTTTTCATGCAGTGGTAGAGATTTTGTAAGAGTTCTAATACGGTAGAGTTGTTAAGTGGAAGAGATGTAAATGTGCGTGAAACCCGAGGAAACCCGCGTTAGCTTTCGCCCCTCGGATTTGATTATACGTGAAGTTTCCAAATTTTGAAAATCCCGTAAGATATTTTTGTAATAGCTTTCCGCGTTGAAACATGAAGCTCTTCGCCGATGAATCATTCCGTCGCTTTGTTTGCAAGAGGTTCGAGAGGCATTTTTCAAAGCCGGAACAGCGAAAGCCCCGATCGTGCTATAACGACCGATTCGCTTTTTTTCTCTCGATCTTTTTATATTTTTCGTGTTACATACTACGGGCACGCGTGTTCGCCGCTGTGCTAAAACCGCCCTCGCGGATACGCCTAGCCGACAGCCAGCGATCTTTATTTTTTCGTTCGGCTCGTACTGTCAATATTATTATTGGCACATTCGGCACGTGCCGGGTCCCGACGGGGAAGACCGGAGCTTTATGGTAAAGAATTCAAAACCGGAAATCGAACGATGCCAGACCGATTTCGCCGTGAAGGAAAAAAAGAATTATTAGTGATAAGAAAGCCAGTCATAAAGTAACCACAGAAAAAACATAAAATAAATAGTAGAAACAGAAGAATGAATATACCGTTGTAAATAATTAGTCGTAAATAATTATAGATTAACGAGTTAATCGATGGCCTCGATAGTTTTGGGATTCGTAACTTTGGTGCAAAAACTTGTGGAAAAAAAAATTATGAATGATAAAAAAGCCAGGAATAAAGTAGGGAAATAGCATGAAATAAATAGTAGGAACAGAAGTATGAATATACAATTAAATCGTAAATAATTATAGATTAACGAGTTAATCGATGGCCTCGATAGTTTTGGGGTTCGTAACTTTGATGAAAAAACTTGAGGGAAAAAATTAATTAATGATAAAAAAGCCAGATCTGAAATAGTGAAAAAAGCATGAAATAAATAGTACGAGTAGAATAATGAATATATCGTCAAATCGTAAACAATTATAGATTAACGAGTTAATCGATGGTCTCGATAGTTTTGGGATCAGTAACCTTGGTGAAATCGAGCCGAGATTAAAAGCGACGATAGGGAGAAGCTATAAACCGATCACCTTGTGAAATCGAATTGGCAGTGAAAAAAGTTTGACGATAGATGCAATCGCGGTATGTCGAGCAATAGAAGCTGCCGTACTCGAGATCGACGAAGGTAACCGGCGCCGGACGTCTGGCGACTATCGACCCTGTACATTTTTTTCCACCCTCGCGCGCGACGCCTGTGTCGATACCGGTGTCGTGCATAATACATCGTGCGCACGCTACGACCGCTTTACTGTGATGTACTTCTTGCACAGTGCATTGAACTTTCCAATCTTGATCATTGCATGCGTGCACAAAAACGCTTTAAGCCGAGGAGAAATACCACGGTCGGTACGAAAAACTGTAACTCACTTTGCCGCGGGTCACCGACTTTGCTTCGGGATCAAAGCAATTCACTTCGTGTTGGGGCAGTTTCAGTTCGCCTTAAGGCGGTTGCCGTTCGCCTTAAAGTAGTTTCAATCCGCCTTAAAGTAGTTTCAATCCGCCTTAAGGTAGGTTTCAATTCCCCTTAAGGTAGTTTTCAATTCGCCTTAAGGTAGTTTTCAATTTGCTTCGAGGCAGTTTTAGTTTGCTTTGAAGCAGTTTTCGTTTGCGTTGAGACAGTTTTCGTTTGCTTTGAGACCGTTTTTGTTTGCTTTGTGGAAGTTTGATTTTGCTTTGAGACAGTTTAGTTTGCTTTAAGGCAGTTTTAGTTTGCTTTAAGGCAGTTTCAGTTTGCTTTGTGGAAGTTTTAGTTTGCTTTGAGGCAGTTTTAGTTTGCGTTAAGGCGGTTGCAATTCGCCTTAAAGCAGTTTCAATCCGCCTTAAGGTAGTTTTCAATTCGCCTTAAGGTAGTTTTCAATTTGCTTTGAGGCAGTTTTAGTTCGCTTTGAAGCAGTTTTAGTTTGCTTCGAGACAGTTTTAGTTTGCTTTAAAGCAGTTTCAGTTTGCTTTAAAGCAGTTTCAGTTTGCTTTGAGGCAGTTTCAGTTTGCTTTGAGGCAGTTTAGTTTGCTTTGAGGCACTTTAAGTTTCTTCAAGGTAAAGCGAAAATTACGTGACGGAGCCAGGAGTGTTAGAGATAGCGACATTGGTCTTACGGTGGAGCGAGTGACAGAGAGCGTTATTAAAAAAAAACCATATTGTGAGATCATCTACGCCTACGTATTGGTATATTGGTCTACGTATTGGTATATTGAAGTTTGTAAGAAGCCATTCCAATGAAGATCCGGGTCGGAAAATCTTAGAGCTTTTCCAGCAACACCCCCAAGGTTTCGCTCGAGGCTT
This sequence comes from Ichneumoninae sp. A BG-2022a, assembly GCA_030522665.1. NCBI lineage: Eukaryota > Metazoa > Arthropoda > Insecta > Hymenoptera > Ichneumonidae > Ichneumoninae sp. A BG-2022a. The sequence continues at coordinate 11,581 of JAPYZC010002114.1, forward strand.
AAGCGTGCGCTTGAATATAATTATCCGTAAACTTTAGCAACTGTAGCATAAAGCAACCACTCTTGCGGAATAAGCGGGGTGGCTTTAAATGCTACTAAAGTCTCCGCAGTTTCGGAAATAAATCGATCCTCTCCCCTTCTCCGTCCCGCCAAAAACAGTTCTACCCGTTGCCTTGGAATTTTCATCGAAGCGCGCGAAATTTCGTTCGGCTCCTCCGCATGGAAAATTTCCGCATTTCTCTCGTTCGTCTCGTCCACGAAACATTTCCGCTCGGCGAGTGCGATTAACGCGCACAATATTTTGGTAAATGATCCAAAAGCGTTTGTCGAAATGATTTCGGGAAAATCCACCGAGTCTTCCATCTCGAGATATCCGGACAGAAGCGATGCATGTGCCGTTCTCCCGTCGTCAGACGAGCTTGGGAGCTGAAACGGTTAACAGGGACTAATCGCTGTCTCGGTACAACGATGCGAACCCGAGAGAATACGAGGACCGCGAGAGCGTTGAAACGAATTTTCACTTGCCGCCCGCAAGCCAAAATTCCTAGGCATGCCAGAGACGTTTAATTCGAGGCTTGCCAAGTAGCCCCAACTTTGTCATTCGATGCCGCGGATTTTCTAGCGACCCGTCGCAATAATAAGTGGTTAATGATTATCGAAATTTAACGATGCAAAGCCTGCGATGTCGCACTCGAGTCGTGCAAAATTTTATTTTGCATGTCGTCCGACAATCTTTGACTCTCACTAGAGTGAGAAAAATGTGCTTCGACATTAAATAAATGTTTGCATTTTTGAATCTCTTGTCGATCTATCAAATTCGTTTGAGGCTTGCCAAACGGCCTCAACTTTGTCATTCGGTGTCGTGGATTCTGCAACGACCCGTCACGATAACAAGTGGTTAACGATTATAGAAATTTAAAGACGCAAACTATTGGGACAAAAATGTGTCAAAATGTGTTTTCAATTTTTGCACGCGAATTCGCTATTTTCCAATCTACATGAAATCAATTTTTGCATTTTTTAATTGTTGATCGATCAATCAATTTAATTCGACGCTTGCCAAGTAGGCTCAACTTGGATATTCGATGTCGCAGATTCTCCACCGATCCGTCACGATAGCCAGTGGTTAACGATTATCGATATTCAACGACGCAAACGCTAAAGCGTTGCATTCGAGGCGTGCAACATTTAATTTGTAGGTCGGCCGATAATGATTGACTTACTATTGGGACAAAAATGTGTCAAAATGTGTTTTCATTTTTTGCACGCGAATTCGCTATTTTCCAATCTACATGAAATCAATTTTTGCATTTTTTAATTGCTGATCGATCAATCAATTTAATTCGAGGCTTTCCAAGTAGGGTCAATGTCGTCATTCGATGTCGCAGATTCTCCACCGATCCGTCACGATAACAAGTGGTTAACGCAAACACTAAAGTGTAGCACACCCGGAAAAAAATGTATTTGATGGCCACCGTTTATTAAGATTAAGTAAAATATTTATTTGATTTAAATAAATATTTATTTAAATTAAGTAAATAGTTACTTAAATGAAATAAATCTTTATTTAAATAAAATAAATATTTTACTTAATCTTAATAAACGGAGGCCGTCTAATATATTTTTTTTCTGGGTGCATTCGAGTCGTGCAACATTTAATTTGTAGGTCGTCTAACAATTGGGAGAAAAATGTGCCAAAATGTGTTTCCAATTTTTGCACTGTTTTCCAATCTACATGAAATGAATTTTTGATCGATCAATCATTGTCGCAAAATACCGTTGCTCCACGCTGCGCATTTCAGGCAGCCAAGAAAACAATCGTTCGGTCCGCCGATCCAGGCGCGGACGGTGGGACAAGTACAAAGTATCCGATGGACAAACCGCGCGGCAAGACGCTCGGAAAAGCTGACAACGATAGCCGGGAATTCTGAAGAAGATCGCCACTTGCTTTTCGCGATTATTGTGACGACTAAGCCCGTGACGACCTTGTCCCGTCTCGGCAGGCTCTTGCCAAAAATACAACAAAATTTTCGAAAACTTTCGTGATTCACTGTGTGCCCGCGATGACTGCACGTGCACACTGCACACTCGCAGCCTGCGCGGCAGGCACGCTCGGTTATTTAGTGCGTTACGGAAATTAATATTTGGCATATATTTTAGTCCGATATGTGCAACTTTTGGCTCGGTTTTTTTGTTTATTTTTTATTTCGCGTCCGTGACATTTTCGATACACGCTTTTACGAGGATTTGTTGACAGTCGCGGATGCCGACTGCGCATCCCCGGAAGGAATTCACTTGGCGCGAAGAAATTTCATTTTATCGAAGGAAATTTTGTCGCATGAATTTTTGCGTCTTTAGAAATAAAAAAATTTAACTGCACGAGGTATATTTGCAAAATTTCGAGCAAAAGAGTATCAATCGATGATATCAATTTCGACCTAATAATTAGCTAATGATTTATTGAAACAATGCATGTCAACTGGTCTCGGTTGGGATGCAAGCGGGCCGAGGCGAGCACCCAAATTTTCCCTTTGACTCGCATCATCTCAAAAAATAGAAGCTGAAGGTCTTTCGAAATTACATGTGTATTTCCTGACGGTATCGGTGCATTTTTTTAACCGACATATCTTACAAAAAAAAATTGCCTAAAAAAATTTTATGCATTAATTTATCAAATTCGTAATTCTCAACTCGGGAAGTAACAAATGACCCACCTAACGCACATGGTTGATTGACTACACTGAGAAAAAGAAATGGTTGGACTAAGCAAATGCGCGGTGAAATACGTTCAAAGGTGTATTTTCTTGGTACAACAAAAACGTTTGTTTCGATCGAAGAATTTTGAACATATCGAAGCATATAGTCCTTTAACAAAAAAATGCTTTATTTGTACCAAACAAATAACAGCTCTAAACGTGTCTCAGTGCGACCTTTGGTTCATCCAACAATGTTTTTTTCTCAGTATATACTCAGAAAAAAAATTTATGTGACGTCCACCGTTTGTTTGGTTTAAGTAATATATTTATTTGATTTAAATAAATATTCATTTAAATTAAATAAATAGTTACTTAAATGAAATAAATATTTATTTAAGTCAAATAAATAAATAAATATTTTACTTGAACAAAATAAATGGTGGCCGTCAAATAAATTATTTTTCTGTGTGTATCTGATTATTATAATTATATCGTGTATCACCTGATTGCCATCTGCGCGATTTTTCAAGTGCACAGCACACTTTGCACAGTGATTTTTCAAGTGCATTAGCACAGTTCCACACCTGCCATATCCAATCGCTTCGGTACCGTTCCTTTCCCCGTCTCATATCTCACCTCATCGTCAGTAACCCTGGACGTCGTTTTCGTTGTGCTGATTCTAGTGGCTTTAAACGTGTCTCACCTCGACCTTTGGTTCATCCAACCATTTTTTTTTCTCAGTGTACACTCAGAAAAAAATGTATTTGACGGCCACCGTTTGTTTGGTTTAAGTAATATATTTATTTGATTAAAATAAATATTTATTTAAATTAAATAAATAGTTACTTAAATGAAATAAATATTTATTTAAGTCAAATAAATATTTTACTTGAACAAAATAAATGGTGGCCGTCAAATAATTTTTTTTTTGGTGTATCGGATTATTATGATTATATCGTGTATCACCTGATTACCATATGCGCGATTTTTCAAGTGCATTAGCGCAGTTCCACACCTGCCATATCCAATCGCTTCGGTACCGTTCCTTTCCCCGTCTCATATCTCACCTCATCGTCAGTAACCCTGGAGGTCGTTTTCGTTGTGCTGGTCCTAGTGGTCTTTCTGCTAGTCCTCGTCGTCGATATGGTCTCGTGTGGGGAGTCCCAATCCTGAAAGACCTCTGTCGTCGCCATGGCGTGTCTTTTTTATTCCCTCCTTTCCTAACTTAATCCTTCCGTCGTCCCGTAGCGGATTGCCTCGCGGTTAACTCCAGTGCACTGGTCGCCCGCTCCTCACTGCACACACGGTCTCCCAAAGACCTCACGCGCGTTCCCGTCACGCTACTTCTTCCAGCTCCGACTCACCACCCATACACCCACGAAATCCTCACAAAAACTCTCCGGACCTTCTTTACCCGTTGATAACTAATTTCGATAAAAAACCAAAAAAAGGGATTTCTGATAGACAATTTTTTTTCTCATTTACGATACCGAGTAACGAGTCCGCGCAATATTTTTTTCTATCTTGTACATATTTCGCTTATGAATTATTCTCGTTCGGCGCCGAGCGATAAATTGGCCGCTGGTTACCAAGCGACGCGGTCGCGGTTTATGCGTAATGCGCGATCTGCGAGATGGACCACGCCAGACTGAGGTCCAGGAACACGCCGCCCCCGACAGCCGAGAGCTCTCCCCCGGCTCCGCACGCGTCTGCAGTCCGTTTCCAGAAATACGTGGAAACAGGTATAATTAGGACGACCGCCGGGGGCAAAGGGGGTGGAAAAGTTGCGATCGGGTGGGGTGAAAACTTCGTCTCGACGATGGAGCCAAGGAGAACGAAAGGGAGAGTGGGACGATGAAGTGTAGAAAGGGAAAGAGAGCCGGAGAGATACACAGTGGATCATTCACGAGATCTCGTGATCGTCGCGCTCGATTTTAGAACGACGAATGTCAATTAATCGGCCGCTAAATCGCCAAACGCGCGGGCTGGTTCAATCTCTTCGGTAATCTTTGATCTCGTATGGGACAGAAAAAAATTGTTTAAAGTAGAATTGTTTTTTTTTTTTTTTTTAGATGCGTTGATTTTTTTTTTTAACGAGATGAAATAGCAAATTTATTTAAGGAAAGAGAATGGGAAGAAAGCGTTGGAAATCGGCCGATTACGTAAAGCGCGATCGACGAAAATAGTTTGGGAGATTTTAGGTTTTTGATATAATGATTCGAGGAAGATAAACGACAATTCGGAAGATCTTTGGATCATTTCGGCGAATACTAAAAAGTGATGCGGAGATTAATCGATAGGATCTTTCTGGCGAGGAGAACGAATGTGAATTATGAATCTCGTATTTGTGACGGTATATGTCGAAAAATTTATTTAGAAACGGGTCCAATACGGACCACCGGGCAGCGCGAATATATAACGTTCTGTACGTGTGGAAGCGATCGCACTGTAGAATAAATCTCAATGGACGAAAATAGTTTGACAAGCGTGCGGGGTGTATGAAACACACACGATGCCGTTCGCTGGGTTGCGTCACGCTGGAGCATAATGACCTAATAAAATTCCCCAATGCTTTCGAATAAACAAAACAGTGCAGAAGGCAAATTTTACGACAAAACGTGACGCGGGTGTGCTTGCAAAAAATACCAGGTCATGTTTTGCCCGCGAACTCCACATATATTTAGTCTTATGTGATATTCATACTGATCGAGAATTATTGTTAAATTTAATGTATAATAAAAAGATATTCAAAAAAATATAGATATATAGATATAATATATATATAGATATAAATATAGATTTTTGTTGTCCCTCGAAGTTGTTTTTATGTACGCGTTTTCGGCAACTCGAAGCCGAATGCTCCGACTTGTCGAAAAAGAAAGTTCAACATCGTAATTTTAACAGATCATGAAGATTTTGAACTTTTTTTTTATTCGACAATTTTTTTAAGGATGTTTCATATCGGTTCACACATCATCGATCATCGGAAAGTTATTAGCAAAATAACAACAATAATCTTTTAACGAGTAATCAGAAAACATTTTTTTTTTCAGCCGAAGTCAATTCAATTCGAAAATGTTGACAAGTCGACTAAAGGTCACGAACTTCGGAAACGTTTTCGCAGCCAAGAGTCCAGCTTACACGTTAGAAGTTTCCGTGCCGTCAAACGAACAGGTCTATAAATACACAGCCTTCGAAAAAAAAACTAAATCGGAAAATTCACGAAGACAAAAAAATTCCTTACGATTCGAATAAAATCAACGTATTCATTTCACGTGAAGAAAAAAACTTTCCAAGTATTTGGCAAACGATTATTTCTTTTTACCAACCTCGTATCAACTATTTCGAATTATTATTATGTAAAATCAATGCATTTTTAAAGATTCTTCTTCCGTTAGGAAATATCCAAAATTTCCAGTGGTTTTCACTTTTGGATGGCAATGTCTTCGCGCCAAATCGTTATAGTAACTAGTATAGTATAGAGTATAGTATAGAGAAAATATTTAGAAAATATTCACAGTCGAATGTAACGTTAGGGTAAAATTTCTTCATATTCGTGAGACCAAACTGAAGTAGAGCCAAATTGCGATCGGTTGAAAACGTTCACTTCCTGTGTGTCTCCTCGTCGCCGGAAAGGGTTGAGTGCAAAATTCATATTTATGTGTTATCGCGTATGAAGCGCGTCACGCGCCGGTTGCGCGGTGAAGAGCACCGAGCTTCCGTGACGTCTGGCGTCAGATATGTGACGCTACCACCGGTTGGGTCTCATATACGGCACGTCATTCACTTGTCTGTGAAGCCGCAAACCTTACATCGCGTCACTTAGCTGGCACTTCACTAGAGCCCGTCAAACTTTGGTTTAACTTTCTTCAACTACGACGAATATTATACCTAGCACTCCGGGCTCGGGTAAACTGTACAAGATTGGAGCGAATGAGATAATCGCTTGAACCGACGCAGCGATCATACATGGATTGTTTTTATTATTTTTTTCTGTAGAATTTCCGATCGAACAATGTTCAAATTCATCAAAATTCTTCTAAGAGTAAAAAAAAATTGCACACGCATTCCGAAACATGTGACCGATGATAGAATTCCGATGACACTGAAAAATAATATATAAAAAAAAATAAACTATTTATAGTCAATGTATCAATGTCAGGCTGGAAAAAAAATTAACATGTGTAGCAACTTTTTGTTATTTACAAAATTTCTTTTGGAAGTATTGCGAGTTATTATAATGTTGAGATGTCGCAGCATTACCAGGTCGATGTCTCGCAAAGCAGTTCGGCGAATTCGTGTAAAAAAAAACATCGATATTCAATGTTTTCATATTATCATAAAAATGATATACAATATTTCTTTTCGCGTGTATTATTTTTGTCGAAGAGATTAAATTTGCTTGACGGAAACAAAATTTTGATTTCTCAGGTGCGAAAACAAGATTTCGAAAAAACCCGCCTTGACTTTATTAAATACTATTATTTCCGGGGCCAGCTCGAAGGCGGAATGCAATGGTATTTTTGTCGAAACGATTAAATTTGCTTGACGGAAATAAAATTTTTATTTCTCAGGTACGAAATCAAGATTGCGAAAAAAACCGCCGTCACTTTATTAAATACTATTATTTCCGGAGCCAGCCCGAAGACGGAATGCAATGGCATCTGTGCCAACGCAACGTGACATCTAATGTGCGATACGTGTCTAAGGTGTCATCGTGTCATTACGATGGACCTTGGTTCAGAGACGTCTTCGACCTCGCTCGAGAGGCGTCAGCCGTCCGGCGAAACGGACGAGTACTCGACGAGATGCGCGATTCGCGTCTAGGACATACGTTATTTTCACGAAAAGTGCGTGTCCCGTTCGCTAGCGTGCCTCATCCGCCTGTATGGGGAGTCACGACAGTATGCATTAAGCGTCAGGGGCACGAAAAGTTTAGCAATATCGCACTGTGGCATGCAAATGCGAGGCACGGACACCGGCCGTTTGTTTGCGGATGCAGAAATAATTGTTGGCACAGCCGAGCATTCCCGTTTATGTAGAAGCCATTTATTAAGGCACTGCCGTAAGTAATACATTTTCAAGATATCGATTTTCATTTTTTCAAATCCGTTTTTTTTTGCATTACTATTTTATTTTTGAACACTGGGACGGCTGAAGGAGCGTCATCGGAATATCCGGCAGACCGAAGCTTTTTGGTTTGTTTATGATTGAAAGATCCGTTGTTGATTACTATTTTCCAATTTAAAAAATCGTAGCTGAAATTTCGTAAGATTTTGTACTAACTGCGAGTACCAAACCTTGCACTTCTAATAGCCAAGGTTTTTTTAATGTAAAACAATGAACATGAAACGGACATAAATTGAGTAGTAGTAGTAATGGGTTTATTAACAATATATAACATGTAACAGATTTTTTTTAACCTACTAGACTTTTCTCTTTACATCTATACAGTATATTGCCAATTGGCCATTGACCGCAGTTCTTCAGCCATGAATATTAAAACGTTGTTTTGGCGTTTCATTGCTTGCGTGAATGTAACTCTTACTCATTTGTAAGAGTAAATGTTCAGTTGTCTATTTCATTGAACATTATTTCTAATTGTTGATATGGTGTATGAATGGGATATTTAAATCTACGTGGTACATTTTCTTCGAGTTATATACAAAGCGGTTTTATATTCTGTATTTGCATCTCAGCGAATCTTCTCGATAGTTCCTATGTTACATATATTGATTTTATTCTAAAATCGATATTAAACACTGTGATTATTTTTTGTTAACCCTGAACTGAGAGTAAAAGTCCGTCCTTGTACTTCCAATAACCGCGCCATTTATATATATATATATATTTTCTTTTTTAACCAATGAATAAAGATTAAATTAATCGCTCATAAATTGCTTTTCTTTCCAGAAACTATAATGAATTTTTGTCAAGGATGAAGACCATTACGGGCAGAACCAAACGGATAGATAACGTGGAATTGCTGCGCCTTTCGCGTAAGAATTAATTTAAGATGAGTATCAGGTGCTCCCCATGTATCTTTTCTACATTGTATTCCGAATTTGAAAGCACAGGTAATAGGGTGGAAACTTCGTTGGCCGGTGAGCAACGAGCTTCCCCGAGCTTCGCGCTTTTGCGTTGCAATGACGCGACCGGCTTTTTGCGATGGAGACGCGAAACGCACGAGCGAACAAAGAGAAGAGCCGAAAGTCCTGGCGTGCGCGTTCGCATTGCTCGTCAGGTGTTCCCGGTCATCCGTCTTCAATCTCATGATTCACATGGTACGCGCGCGCGGGCGCGCGCCTGTCTTTTTCTTCTTGTTCTCCTTCCTCATCGCATTCGTCTCGTCGTCGTACCCGCGGATATTTGTGGTCGTAGTCGTGGTCGTATTTGGATTGGCGAAGCGTGCGCCTCAGACATCGCGACACGATGGAAAGCTTGCGCACCCCCGGCCACTCCGCCCTCGCCCCGTGCCCGGATTCTTCTTCGACTTTTCTTAATTTTTTTTTTTTTTTTTTTT
>JAPYZC010002115.1:0-15862 GCA_030522665.1 Ichneumoninae sp. A BG-2022a
CAACACTTGTTCCTGACAACATTTAACTAGAACTAAAAGCAAAGGAAACACAAAAAGAGAACAATAACACAATCTTCTTTAGAATTTCTTCCTCCATAACTGTGTACGTTTGAAGGCACCTCCATCTATCGCCATCTATGGACGGCATGCGCCTCTTGGTACCTATGGGAACTAATCGAATTTATGTGTGCCACTGCTACGACATTGAAGCGGTAGCGCAACGTTACCGTAGCATTATCACAACGTTACTGAAAGATGTGATGGGGGGGATCTAGGCTCTGTATGTCACCCAATGGCGAGAAGGGGAAAAGAGGGGTTATTAGCTCGATTAGCTCATTTGGAGCGTGTTGGAGCGGAGCCAGTCGGTAGTGGTCGGTAGTCAACTCCCTCTGTCTCCGTCGTGTCCTTCTGTCAATACTGACAACAAATGTAGCATCGACTCTATTGTTTTCGTCGGGGCAAATTAAAATTAACGGGGAGATGATTAGTTAAATATTAATCGACATTTTATTTCCGGTACACGTTGGAAATTTCAAAAATGATCCAAACGTAAAACATTGCGAAAGCAGCTTTCATCACCTTATGACGTGACACTCGTTCTTTTAGTTTTTTTTGTTCCCCCCGTCTTTTCAACGTCCTCGAACACAGTGTTATTTAAATGACAGCAGATGTTGCATCGACGCGACGCCTAAACGGGCATTCAAGAATGAGGGGCTCGGTATTTGCCTCTTTTAAAAAGTATATTGACTAGTGGATGTGCGAATACTGAAAAATGTCTATGAAGGTATGAAAAAATATCTGCTGATATATGAAATATTTATTATTACTTGTTGATTATTATTTTTGTTATTTTAGAAAGAATCCCCTTGGGACGTCGAGCTTCACCTCGCGGCAGCTCGGGGCGATGCTAAGAGACTGTTGATACTTTTGGACTCGGGTCGCGTCCATGTCGATTGCAAAGACAAGGTCTGTTCCAGGTTATTGCAATCGGTATAGATACAAATTTGGAAAATTTTTGAGATATACATTTTTGATATTTCAGGATGGTACGACGCCGCTTATATTAGCAGCAGCCGGTGGTCACATAGAATCAGTTACGGAACTACTTCAACAAGGCGCTAATCCCAATGCCAAGAGACTAGTAAGTTTACATTAAATTAGCTTCGACTTAATAAATGATCCATTGCTTTTGCAATCCTCTCTTCTGCTCTCTATTCAATATACGAAAGTTCCACACAATGTATTCTTGTTACGTTAAAATTTGATTTAAACTTTTTGTTGTAATTGCAGACTGGAACGACCGGTTTGTTCTTTGCGGCTCAGGGTGGTTACGCGGATATCGTGGCCGTTCTCGTCGAGGAAGGCGCAGTCGTGGATGCTTGCAGCATCGTGAGTAATCGGGAAATAAAAAAAATTGAATTATGTCCGTGGCTTTGATAATTGTGTGATTTTCGTTAGGATGGAGGAACACCACTTTTCGTCGCATGCCAGTGCGGTCACCTCGATGTTGTCGAGGCTCTCATTGAGAGAGGGGCTAATGTCAATGCACAAATGAAAGTGAGAAAACTGAAAGAAAATTCCTCGTAAATGCACCGTGGCGGCTCCTTTATATAATTTTAATTTTCTTTTATTGTTCCAGGACGGTGCAACAGCGTTGTTTATTGCCGCGCAAAATGGTCACGAAAGAATTCTAGAGATCCTACTGGAACAAGGAGCAAAGACCGATGCGGCACGAACTGACGGGGCAACAGCTTTGTGGATTGCCGCGCAAATGGGACACGATCACATTGTGAGGAGGCTATTGAAAGCTGGAGCTAAAGTGGACGCAACAAGACACGTAATGCATACTCTTTCTCGCATAAATTATAATCCAAATGTGAAACAAAAAAACTATCATTCCAGTAGAACCTCGATTATCCGAACATCCTTTATCCGAACCCTCGCTGTTTCGGATAAAGTTTCTATTATCCGACCTATTGCGCGAAATTCTCGTATCCTTACATTGTTGCACGCCAGTACATCGTTGCGCTCTACAAACAAGCGAATTGAAGAACACTCGAGCTCGCATAGATTTACACAGCACTGCCGCATATGACTGCCGGGCATTTAGCCCGTCAGTCATATGCGCAGTATTTATTAGTTTCTCAGCCGAGCAAATACACACGTAGGGTAAAAGTGGTGAATATCGCCCACCTCGATTAACACGTAAATCAAATCCGGTCCATATGATATATGGACCGGACCATATTCCGCACTTTTACCCTATTCAAAATTTTTTTTCGCTAATCTACTGGTCTCGTAGTTTAGTGCGTTATGTATTCAACGTCCTGTCCTTCGACTTCTAAGAGTAAGCATAATGTGCTGACGCGTATGATGCTTAGAAGTCAACGATCTCTGACATTAAAAAAATTTGCCTGCGAAAAAACGTACAACTCTCTTGCGCCAAACGAAAATTGTAGACTCGTGATGAAGGTTTGAAGTTACCGTTGAATATCATAAAAATACATGTATCACGTTATTCCTCAAATATATATCATAATTATTTAGAATATATAGGTACTGTAATTTTTTCTATATGTATCGCGCTATATCGTTTAACACAGCTTCACTGTTCTGTTATCCGAATTTTCGTTAATCCGAACGGGCTCCGATCCCAATTGGTTCGGATAATCGAGGTTCTACTGTATAAGGGACATGTACTTCCTGCATTGGAATTGCGGGCATTTTTCATTATCTTTGGCTCGACGATTCCGTAATTCAAAGATTACTTGTTTTTTTTAGGATGGAGCAACAGCGCTTTTCAAAGCAGCTCACAAGGGTCATACGGCGGTGATAGGCGAACTTCTGAAGTATCGACCTTCCCTCGGCATTCTTCCAGTGAGTAATTCAATTTAAAAAACCCCTGACAGATATAAACCTTCAATTGCAATTTTTTTTTGCTTCATAGAATGGTGAAAGTGCCCTTCACGCAGCGGCTCTCACGGGTCACATGACGGTAGCTCGACAGCTTGTCGGAGCTGGAGCGGATCCTCTCTTAGTAAATCTCGAGGGGCTCACGCCTCTCCAATTAGCAACGAGACACTCACAGACGCAAGTCGCCTCGTATCTCAAAGACAAAGTCAGAGCTCGGAGCACGACGTCGCGCTAGCTAGCGAGTCTACAAATGTAGACTTTTTCGTCTCATTCCATCCTCCTAAAGTCCACATTAAAAGAGAGTTTCGAGATATCCAAGGGAAAGCACCGGTTTTAGCGTTGCCAGCAATATGTTTTTTCTTTTAAAAATGTTTTTTTGTTATACTATTAGATTATACTATATTGTACTTTATAGTACAGTCAGAGATGCCGCATTACAAACATTACTCGCGTGCAATGAGTTGGGAAAAAATGTAGTTGTAGAGTTGAATTTTTGTTCTGAGGATAAGCCTGAACCGTCCCGAATGATGTCGACTATTGTTTTTTCTTCACATTCTAATTGTCAAATTTTTTTACGCAAGAGATATTTTTCTAATTACTCGTATTGTATTCCTACGATAGATAGATCGTAGATTGGTTCAAATTTAATGATAGTACTGATAACGATTATAAATCGAATGTTATTGGGCATTGAAAAAAAAAGAAAATTTAATGAGACTGACTGGTATGCCTTGCATCTCGATCAATCTGTATTAATGTATCTATAACGCGTTTCGTTTTAATATTATATATTACGGTCAAATTACACTGTAAAAGTCTTCCCAGTGTGCAACATTCAACCCTGAACTAATCTACTAATTGTGTGTTAATTGTTATTGTTACTGTGAATCGATTATGTTGGAAGGTTTAAATAAATTATATAAGAGGGCCATCAACGTCTCCTTTTTTTTTACCCAACAAACGATCTTTGCTGCGCTGTTTATCCACCATCTAATGAAATTTGCTGTAACTCGATAGGAAATTTCGGTCAAATTAAATGTACACAGCGCAAATTGATAGAAAATTTATTAAAATAATTTGTCTGTTGGCCTCGATACACCAGCTGCATATTGTCGTTCGGCATAATGACATTTTCATTTGAGATGCAAAGTAACTTGCGTCATTGCTTCCATGTACGATCTGCAGAGTCGACAGGACTCTCCCAATGAGCACACTTCGATGTACAAAGGGGGAAATTGTGACAGTTTTTTATCTCACTTGGTTCAGTGATAAGATCGAGAACTGATAATAGAGACCCGATGCGTAACGCTGGGGCACACTACGATCGGTCGAGTTGCACCGAACAGCCACGGAATTCCCTGGGTTAACGACATGGTTCGAGATCGAATATCGGAACTATGCGTCGTTAGTAGTTTACACACCTGAAATATATTTTTATTAATGCATTGTAATTTTTAGAATAATTTTGTGGGTGTCTCTCTCTATATGTAGAATCGAAGACATGGTTCGTTTGGCAGAGGTTTGCTTCAGGATGTACATATTCCGATGTCGCAAAATAAAAAAGTCAACAACATTCTCGGAGAAGTATGCCCATTTTTATGATTTTTAATGAAGAATAAAGAAGCAATTCGATATTTTCCTCACAACTCCGTATGGCCGCTATGACTTTTGATTTATTTTAGGCAGAACAGATACGCGAATTGATACAACTGATCTCGGTGAACGTTGGGATTGTTAAAGATTTGCACAACAATGTTCTATCCCATACCAATCCAGGTACTAGCAAATTCGAAATATTTTACTTTCTGATGTTCTATCTCAACTTGACTTTGCAATTATAAAAAATAAAATGGCAACTTATTTCAGATATCAGCAAGGAACTGGAAGGACGAACGTTTATCATTGGCCAAACGTCTCAAAGAATTCGGATTCAACTGAAAGGTAAGTACAATTAAAATAAAAAATAAAAAAAACCTGCAAATAAATCGTACCTGGGTTCCTTGAATTTCATTTTTCATCCAGTCCGTATCTCGCGATAATCTAACTTTCATCAGTAACAAAAATTGAGCACCTTTTTTCACCCTCACTTCTTTGCCTCTCTATGTCGCGAAGAACTTCGAATACGTTTCCTCGAGGGTGTCGAGGTTTTTAGTTGATTACTTTTCGCCGGACTTTCAGCTATCTTCGAAGTCTCAATCCCAATAGACTCCCGATTCGAATCCGATGTAATTTTCGTTTGCCATCCCGATATTCCGGGATATGTGAGAGTCGACAATCTCCTCAAGACGATCCTCGGCATTCGATCGGGATTGATGAGCAACGAATTTTTATCAAGTGCAATTGACTTGTTCGTTGTCGATGAACTTTTATCAGTCTCGATGTCGATGCTTCCATTCTGGTCCGACATTTCCGTTGGTTCATCCACACGATCTTGCGCACTTTTCTCGTATCTCCTGCGGAACATAAAATCGACCTTTCACCCTAACTTCTGCTGCGCCTTTCATCAACCAATAATAACATTATATCACTCGGTGAAATAATAGCACGCTTCGCGTTCGTAAAAATCCCACTCTCACGCCTTGTGAAATGAAATTTTGCACGATACTCGTGCGAAAAACGTTTTCTTAACTCGTGTGATTGCAACACTCGCCTTCAGCTCGTGCTGCATATTCACACTCGTCAGCCAAAGATTTTTCGCACTAGTATCGTAATGTACTATTACCGCATATCTCGTTCCAATTCCGCCTCGAACTTTGGACACTCGTTGTAGAAAGCCGCCAGCTGATCTTTGCTGTAGTCACTTATCATTCGGGCCATAAATTGTGTCACGTCGACTAGCAAGGGCGATTTCGTTCGCGCAAATCTTCGTTTGAGCTCCACGAGACTGGGAAGAAAGACCTCTAGACGATGTTTCTTCATAGCCTCGATTATCACAGAATTAGCTGCCGTTGTAGTTTGTGGTCCGTCTTCAAGATTGTCGTCTTCACTCGTTTGCTTGCCGCACGAACTCGGCTGAAGATATTCGCTCGAAGCTATGTAGATAGCGTCGCGAAGGACGCATCTGCCATTTTCACAGTTAAAATTCAATTCTTCGATACTCGTGCCGAGGCTATTACTTCGGCTGAAAATTTGTCTTGTTAAAGTCGCGAGAACTGCAAGCTTTCCCGGCGGATCGAGATGTTCAAGCATAAAGTCATAGATCGTTTGCCTCTTTTTAAAATGTTCTTCTCCCGACAGAGTCAAGGCTCGGCGCTCGCGTGGGTTTCTTCTCGAGCTTGTAGCTCTTCTTTCGTAGTCGTTGAAGTGAAAAACACTTTGAACGAGCTGTTGCGTTATAAGAGATTTGTTTTTCGTCATCAGTCTCTCCTTGATGAGGAACATCGTCATTTGCCGTATAGTCGAGTCAGAATCGGTCAGCATCGTTAATATGTGAAAGAAGAAAGCTCCGTTTATCTTGATGAAATCTTCGACGAGCAATTGAATAAAAATGACCAGTATCACTTGACGAACGTCGGAATTGGTGTCTTTCATGCTGACGCACATGTCCGGAAGATACGGCTCCACCAGAGTCGTGAATCTCACGCAAATATCGGCCAGAGCTTTGGCGGCGTTTATTCTCACAGCTGGGCCGCGAGCAATATTTTCGTTTAAGCTTCCGATCGAATTTTCCGTACCAGTGTTGCGTAACAATCGACCAAATATCGGTGTCATTTCTTGAGCCACCTCTCGATCACGAAGTGATTGCTGACCGAGAACTATTATCGCGGCTCCTTGAAGTTCTTTCTTCGATCTTATAGCTTCCGGCAGGCTGTTCCGCTCGAGAAGGATGCCCTGAAGAGTACGAAGAGTGGCTGTAGAAATTTTGTCGCAGCACAAGAAAGATGAGTGACCAAGAGTGCAGATTGCTCGGAAGAGAAGGTTTCCCGAATCTCTAGCTTCGGACTCTTCGCAGCTTTCGATTACTCGTGAAATCATCGATTCCGATAGCCTCATGAGATCCCTCATCGTGCGCTTATCGGTGTCCACCTCGATTTCCAAATGCTTCGTTATCCCATACAAAATATCGAGACTGTGACTTATCAGGGGTACTCGCACCTCGTAAGCGTCCAGGTACTTCGACAAATCGGATCGAATTCTACGCAAAGAATCGTCGTCGAAACTCGACCAGCAATTGCGAAGAACTTGAAGGCACAGGCTTGCTAAGAAGCCGTCGTCGGTTTCGGTGTTTTTCAATGCGCGCTCGTAGTACTCGTAATAATCTTCCATTTTTCTGACCAATTTGTTTTCCGATATCGAAGCCAGCAAGAGCCACGCTTCGATGTCGTTTTCCGTTCCGATGTGACTTTTTATTTGGGTCACCTTAGCTTCCGTTATCGTTTGACTCTCAAACCAAATTTTGCAGGCCCTTGTAAGATGCTCTCCCATTTTATTTATCGCGATTTCTTTCAATATCCTCCACGGCAGATCCATTCTCGTATCATTCCCGACGTTTCGCGTACTCGTGATTTTCGCGATCGTTAGCTTCTCCAGAGAGTCCAATACTTCTTCTTGGACTTTTGCTTCGGAGTCAAAGACCCTGGGTACCACGAAGTTGACCCAATCTTTGCAGAGATTCGGTCGTTCCGGAAATCTTTCTAAGAGCGTTGTCAATACACGAATGGCGAATCTCCGTACTGTGAGGGTCGTGTCTCTGCAGTGACATTTTATCATCGATGTAATTTCCTTCAACAATCCTTCGGATACGAGAACGCCATTCCGCAGTACGTGAAGGGCGCTTTTACGAACCAAGGCGCGCTCGTCCTCGCCTCGTCTTCGAAGCATATCGATTACTCCGCGCAAATCCGGCAGTGCAAAGTCCGCTTCATTGCTACTGATAGCTTCCTCGAGATGGACGAGACTCGGCATCTCTTTTCCGCTGTTCGTTCGCTCCAAATTAAAAAGCTCTCGGACCACAGGATCTTCCGTCGAATCTGTGTATTCCGCGAGCGTCGCGATTGCCCTTCCTCTCACCATGCTCGAGACGTCTATGCAGCGACCCAGAGCACTCGCCATCAAAAATTTTTTTGTCTTGATCGCAGACCAGAACGAATAATCTTCCTCGGCATGACTCTGCATGCTAGAAAACTCTATAAGAAATTTGCCTATGATCTCTTGAGCGAATATCCTGCAAGATATTTTGTTGTGATGAGACAATTGCACAAGATCTCTGAGAGATTGGGCGAATGCACCGCCGTTTGCGGCACAGAGATTGATTAATTTTATCACAACAACCGCTTGCTTCTGTCGTCCATCCAATCGATCGGGACACTTTATCATCAAGTGCTGAATCAATGTCGTCAGAGCGGGCAGAGCTAATTGGCCGTGCTGTTGCAGCAGAGTTTTATAGAAATGAATAGTTGAATCTCTAACAACAGCCATCTGTTTCGGCGCTAGTTGAGTATTGCCAATTAAAAAATGTGGCAGGACGTACTTGCCGATTATTCGAGTTATCAACTCGACGGATGCGTACTTCGGATTGCACAAAGCAAGGAGCGCTACATACGCATTGTAAGCCAGCGACCCAACGGAAGCTGGAAATCCTTTTGTAGATTGATGAAAATTCTTTACATTCTCATCGGCTAGTTTTGTCATTTCTACAAGATTGTAGATGGTCAATTCCAGCGAGTGTGTTTCCAGGCTCAAACTGGTGGACTTGAGGAGGATTACCAGGTCGTACATTACGCCATTCAAACCTTTGGTCAGCGTAGTGTTTTGGTATGAGGAAAGAGCCGATTCGGTTTCCCCATCTTCGTTCTCCATTGAATCATCGTAATCCTCTGTCACAAATTTATTCTGCTTGGAGAATTTTTTGGCAGGAGGAATCAAACGGCTGGAGAGGTTTAAAGTTTTCAGGACAATCTCATAGAGGATCGCATGAAAAGCTTGAAAAGCGTTGCTTCCCGGTACCGCGAGGAGAACCAGGTAGAGGCTTGTCGCATGCAGACAACATTGTCGAGAGTCATGACTCGCGTCGAACGCCTGTCCTCTCCTTATCAAATAAGTTAAAACAGCCAAGAGAGCCCGAACATCTAAATTGAGAGCTATCAGCGTTTGCCAAGAGACCTCGTTATGCGTAGATCCTGCCGGTCCTGTGTCGTCCTGAGTGCTGTTCTGGCGTATCCAATGCTTGACGACGATGCAAGTCTCTTTCAGTAACTCCAGCATGTCCGGACTCTCCAGAAACATTAAATAGTCGACCGGTACGTTTTCGATATTCGTTAATCCACTTTTCCACACTTGATCGATCCAATCTTTATCGAGTTCCTCTAGTTTGTACGTGTCGAATATCGCGTGGATTGGCTCCATGTTGATCAACTATAATTTTTAAGGATAACCTCTCAGAAATTAATTCATTTATCATTGCTTATCGGTATGGATGGTCTTACCCGCCTTACGGTCCGATCAGCTGAGGCGCTTTCAGAAACTCACTCTGGGTAGATAGAAAGAGAGAGCGCTGTACTGATGAGAATGTCCGACAGAGAGGGGTAGATTCGCGGCTGTGCAGCACAAACTGGAACCAGCCGGAACGCGGCGGGAACTTATCGGATGATAAGTAGTCGTTCGATTGTTTCCCTTTTTTCTCTGTAAATTTATCAACTTTATTTTTCCACCTGTAAACAAATCATCATTCACTGGCTAATAATTCACAAAAAAAAAAAACAAAAAAAGTGTACAAATTGTTTTGCACAATTACTTCCTCGTGTTTACGGTTTCGCACATAACTTCCTCGATGATAAATGCCATTGTTCCATTTTGGCCTCCTCATAGAGGAAGCTGTAATTAAATAAATACAATTTTCACAAACATAAAATAAAAGAACATTATGAAAAAGCGATATTAAAATTTAAATTTCCAACTCTTTTTAAATTGTATTTTTGAGTTAAGTTTAGAAAAACCATGTGCAAATTACTTTGTACCTTTTTTCGTAACATAAAAAATGTCTACACCTCTCATAAAACTACAACCGTCAAAATTTACACGAGAATTTATTATGGGAAATCGCAAACTGAAATTAGCGAATTGCGTTGTTCAAAGGCAATTTTTAATCTATTTTTCAGCGCTAATTACGAAACTGTAACTCATTTTACTCTTTGCGTGATATTTGATTGAGAAACTTGTGTCAGGCGTAAAAAAAAAAAAATTTCAAAAAATTAAAAAATTTTAAAATTCCATAAAATTTAAATGTTTGGATCAATTTTTGCCAAATTTAATACGAAACATTGTACAGTGTTATTTCATTCCCGTACCAAATTTAAGCTCGATGCCTCTACGTTTACTCAAATTAGACCGTTTTTAGTAATTTTTCAAAAAAATCTAAATTCCATAAAATCCGTTCCTTTGGGTAGATTTCGGCCAAATTCAATACCAAAGGTCTTTCATCAAAATATTATATTCATGTGCAGTGTTAGGGGGATAGCTTAAAATTGAAATATGAAAGTTAGAGCTACCACAGACTTAAAAAAAAAAATGTCGAATTCGCGTAAAATCTCGAAACGGGCCTCAATCTTCATGAAAATTATACGAAGGGAAGACACGTGACCACTCTACTAGTGTACCAAATTTCAACCCTCTATAACTATAACTCGGAAACCGCTTGAGATAGCTCAAGCGGTTTCCGAGTTATAGTCGTTCTAAGCGATGAACGCTGTCACACACATGTACACACGCACACACACACACACACACACACATACATCCGGACGCCAGCTAAAAATCACATTTCTCGACGTTTTCGACCATTTCTAGTACGCTGACATTAAAATCTCGAAAAAAAATGTTCACGACCCAAAGAAAAAAAAATAAGGGCAAAAAACCAAACCCAAAAAAAGAGCGACAAACAAAAAAATACACCCAAAAAGGAAAATATGAAAAATCTTGTTGCACCGTGTGTCATATGTGTGAGGCGTTTGACGAGGACAGATGGCTCGTCAAGTAAAAAAAAAATATTTGACTCGATCTTTTCGTCTTTTGCTATGCTGCTTGATTTTTACCATTGACCTTTGGCGATTGGCTTTGTTAAACAAAGCCTCAATAAATAAACACATCTGTATATGAAAGTTACAGTCTCTATAGACATTGAATTCTGCGAATGCTTGATTCATCGCGCATACGTCTGTGATTGTGATTCGCGCTATAGCAAGATCTAACGGTTTTCCTTTCAGAGTTCAATAATACTTTTCAATTCACTGGGTAATACTTTGCGTATGGTTTTGTTTAGAGATGTCCAAAGATATTCCGAACATCGAGGATTATTCAGCAGTGGAAGCGGCAAGGGAAGGCCCCACTTACAAACGAATAAAACTATTGCAATATACAACAATGCGACAAATGTTTTCGGAAATAATGCTTGAGTATAATGAATCGTTACTGCGCTATCACGATAAATGCTCGTCGATATTGAATCAGCAAAGAGTGCTAAGTACGTTCGGAGGTATAAAAAAAACACAAATATTGTTTTCTCTGAATCACCTCGTTCTTTTCCAGTACGAAAACCAAGTGCGAAAGACGAGCCGACGCAGCAGAACGGTAGTGAGGAAAGCACGAGCCTATTCGTAGACAATGAAAGTATCGATAAATGACATGAGTAAAATTTTTCGTTTTAATGCAAATTCTATTAGCGACGGTAAAACTGGTCATATCCTCGTTAACCTTTGTATTGTCTTGTTTCGGTTTAGATACTGGAAGACAGTCGCACTGCGAGATTGCAATTGTCGGAAATACAGTCACGACACGAACAAGTTGTCAAGCTTGAAAAATCCATTTCCGATATACGGGACATATTTCTCGAGATGGCATATTCGATCGAGAAACAAGTATATTTCTCTACCGAAATTACTACGCAATTTATTGTATTCACGCTACCAATAACTGTAACTATTTCAGGGCGATCAGATTAATTGTGTGGAATACTTTGCCGGCCAAGCGACCGAAAATGTGGATAGTGGACGTTGCGATCTGACGAAAGCGGAAAATAGGAGTCGCAGATACAGAAAAGTAAGTTATCTCTCAATTATTCAACTCTCAATAACTCTTGCATAACTTCTTATTACTTGTCTTTCAGAGAAAGTACAAGATATTCATCTGCATCGCGACTATAATGATAATTCTCATAATAATAGCAATTTATCTGTAAAAATAAAAAGTTACGCCTGTATTTGTCATGTTACAAAAATGTGTTATATTGTTATAACAGCGACAAGACTTTTACTATAAAAGGCCATATAAAAATTCTCAACTCTTGTCGTTTCTTAAAAAAATAAAACAACGCGTTTCTCCTTTTCGATCAATATTACGATTTCTCGTTCGTCGTTTCCCCTAGTGCAAGCGGCATGTCCTCGTCGCATTTTGTCGCCTCGGATTGTACGTAATTTTTGTAAAACATTACGAGACCTTTTGCACTTGGTCGAGTTTTGTAATCCGAGTCGGTGCAAGCTACGAATATCTCGAGTACTTGAGAGTACTCGGGTCCTATGTGTATGGCGGGCAGAGGTGGTCGCGTACCTGAAGAAAATGTTGATGATCAATTAGCTGATTGTTAGTTGTCACATTAATGAATAAATAAATAAATGCGCGAAGCACCATATGGGCCATGTGGCTTCTCATCGAGAAACAATATACTGTCGTCCATTGGATTATTTGTATCCTTGTTCTCTTTGCCATCGGCGATTTGTTGATCACTCCGATCGAGCAGAGAAACATCCATTGAAGAACTAGGCGAATAAGGTTCATAGTCGGCTATCGAATCGTCGCAATTATCGACGTGGGGGGGCGACAGAGCAATCATTTCCCACAGTACCAGTCCATATGCCCACACATCAGTCTTATTCGTTATAGGTCCATTTTCTAGGGGGCAATACACACAAAATGTTAACAGTTATAATAACAATGGTAACAATAGAAAGTAATAACAGGAAATCATGCTTTTCCAGTTTAGTTGTCTTTGCAATAAAATTACAAACCAAATATGACTTCGGGTGCGTTCCAACACTCTGTACCAGTGTAAATGAAATCGCTGTTCGACGTGTCTAGATGCAGAGATTCCGTCAGAGGTACGGATACTCCAAAATCGCAGAGTTTCACAGTCTCTAAATTCTTGGAGACTAGAACGTTGTAACTCTTTATATCGCCGTGTAGTATGCGAACTGTATGATGAAGATACTCCAAGCCTTTAGCAGTCTCGTAGCCGACTTTTAATATCTTTTCGGCCGAGAAGGCTCCCATCCCATCGTCTACTCTCTCCTCGATCATGTCTCCTGTTGGAAGTTGTATAAATGACGTAATCAGCGTTTGACTGGAGAATCCAGAAAATAAGAGGTACTCACCCAATGAAACATCCAACTGTTCCATAACAAGGCAAGGATCACCCGTCGGAGACTCTGTGAATCCTCTGAATCCAACTATATTAGGATGTTTAAGTTTACGCAGTATATCCGCTTCCAGACGAATGCGTTCATCATACTTTTTGTCCTTCGTTACTCTGCTGTTTCTCTTCTTAACTGCCCAGGGAGATCGAGCATTTCCTACTCTCGGAGATCGTTCAAGGGTGAATACATTGACGCCTATTGAGAATAATCAGACGAAAATAAAATCACATAAATGCCCTTTGGTATAAAGGACAAGGTGACTTTTTTTTTTTTTTTTTTTTTTTACAACGTACCGCAACCGTATCCAATTTGTTTGAGAAAAGGAGACGCTGGTATTTTAATCGGCGTCTCGAATTCAGGATTTTTCTCCAATCTCGACCGAAACTTCTTCGTTGTTGGTGTCTTGAATTCTGCCATTTCGGTGTGGAATTTTTATTTAATTTTTTGTTATAAATACTAGAATAACAAGGAAGAGTGAAGGATTAAACACGCGGTGCACGACAGACACAAACACTGAACGGAGCAACCGAAAACTGAACTGCGCAAGTCACTGGTTTGCCCGCCTTTATGACTATCGCCCCGCGATCCCTCTTATCGGCCGTCGTAAGTATTAGTAGTAAATGACCGTCGGTATTGCTGCAACCTTGCTTTCGAGAAAAGAAACCATCGGATTTATTCCAATTGAAAGTATGTAATGTCATGCCCATGTGATTTAAAGCACTCTATTGTGTTTAATCGATGAAAGCATAAAGATAAATACATAAGAAATATCTAATGAGATTTATTTGTTAATCGTTATATTCGAGGCAGTTAATGAGATTCTTCGAAAAAACTTAGCTACGGTAGGCGGACGATGATTAATTTCACGTATGCACCTGCCACAGCAACGCGTGTTTTCATAACAAACTCGCCTTGTTTCCTACATAGTCCGGCAGTACTCGCACGAGGCTCACTACCGATAGAACTTGTGCTTTTACGTATATAGTTTATACGAGAAGAGATAAGACTCTTTAAGACTCTTTATTATTCTTATTACTCTTTACTTGTGCTTTTACGTAAATTGTTTATCCAAAAAGAGATAAGACTCTTTATTATTCTAAATGTTGAAAACTCTACCAAAGATTTTATTTTAAAAGTGAAGAACAAAGCTGAAGATTTCGTGACGGAGATATGCTCGAGACTCGCTCCGCGATTTATAAAATGCTTAAAAATTCGGCACACGAAGAAAGACAAGTAAGGAGACCTGTATTTATTAAACTGCGTAGTAACCTCAGAAATGCATTCAAAATACATTCTGAATACATTTATATTGGGGCGTAAATAATATTTTTTTAAAATGTATCTTTTTAACCGATGTTTAGTTTAATATTATTTTCTGAAAGACGTATTTTTTTCAATACCGATGAACATAGAAGCCAGAAGGCTGGAACCGTCGAAGCGTATAACAATTCATTATATGGAAGATTGCGTAATCTCGCGACGACGCATTAACCATAGTTTAATTATACGAAAGAATTAATAGGACAGTGTCCTTGCAGATAAACAAGTGGCCTCCGCCCTTTACCTTATTTACATATGTAGATACATATTTTAAAAAAAGTATCTTTTAAACCGATGTTTAGTAGTTTAATATTATTTTGTGGAAGACGTATTTTTTTAAATACCTATGAACATAGAAGCTAGAAGACTGGAACTGTCGAAGCGTATAATAATTCATTATATGGAAGATTGCGTAATCTCCCGACGACGCGTTAACCATACTTTAATTTTTTTTTACGAACGAATTAATAGGACAGCGTCATTACAGATAAACAAGTGGCCTCCGCCCTTTACCTCAGAAGTTACTCCCTACACGGATCAAACGGATTTTAATAATCTCGTTCGTCGAGCCTGCAATAGAAAGTCTCTAGCGCCAAGGATATCGAAGGTCATAGTCCTCGGTGATGTCGCCGTGGGTAAAACGTCGTTGGTTAATCGGTATGATTTTTCTTTTTTTCATTCTTATATAATCATCTGTTTCGTAACGCTATGTATTGCCGCTACATCTCTGGTATATAAAATTGTACGTTTCTCGCAGATTTTGTCACAAGTCCTTCGATAATAATTATAAAGCTACGATCGGCGTGGATTTCGAGGTGGAAAGATTCGATATTCTCGGCGCACCGTTCAATTTACAAATGTAAGTCCGTTATTTATAATTGGGAGAATCGAGAGAAACAAACAGCGTTCTACGATTTCTCACGCAATCACAACTTTTGACAGGACGTACGATTGTAAGAGAAAAAAAAATTGTGCAAAGTAATTTGCACATGGCGGCTTCCTCATTTATTACAGTTTTGCGCATAGCTTTCTTTATGAGAAAATGGTGAAATTTCAGTGAAATTTAAACGGGCGGATCGATTCTTGCCAAAATCAATAAGGAAAATTGTTTGGCACACGCACACGCACACGCGCACGCGCACGCGCACGCACACGCACACGCACACGCACACGCACACGCACACGCACACGCACACGCACACGCACACGCACACGCACACGCACAC
>JAPYZC010002116.1:0-21935 GCA_030522665.1 Ichneumoninae sp. A BG-2022a
TTGAGTGCCTCTGTTTGTTACAATTTATGCACTAATTGAAACATTCGTTCAGATTTTATGAGATTTTGAAATTTTTGAAAAAAGTGTGTTCGCGCTCTATCTTTCGCAAATTTTGAGATTCTGGGCTGAAACTTTCTACAGAAGTAGACCAACATCAAAGAATTTTCGCTATTGAATTTGGCAAGAATCGATCGAAACGTTTAAATTTTATAAAATAAACCAAGAAATCTGAAAATTAGTACCTCACAAGAGACGATTATTTTTGTTTTAAATACTGAGAAAGAAGCTAGGTAAGTGGTAGATAAAAAAAAGTTGAAAATTGTAATTTTCATATCTCTTTTTTTTTTGTCGCGAAGCTTCCTCTATGAGGAAGCCAAAAATACAGACAACGCTTCCTCATAGAAGAGGCTATGCGACAAAAAAAAAAAAGATATGAAAATTGCAATTTTCAACTTTTATGAGAAAGCGATGTGAAAATTTCAATTTTCTACTTTTTTTTTATACCACGCCGCACGAACTTATTCGTAGGCATATTGTAGGCACATTGAGGTGATACAGTCGCTCTGTGAATCACGCTGATCCACTCTCCGTAGAGGTTGAGCGCGGCTCAGCGCTCCCCGTTTGCACCGTAGAAGGACAACCTCGATATTGGCTATCGATTGCAAACTCGGTCAGTCAGCGTGGGTCGTGGCTGTCGCTGCACATACGTTTTGTGATCCTCGTCCCTTCTATAAATACAACTGAGACCGACCGACTTGTCAACTAAGACTGCATAATCCTCACACGAGAGCGAAGAGAGTCGCTCTTCGGTGTTTTTTTTTTCTAACCGCGAGAATCTCTCGTCGAACGAAACGTTGCATCTTTTTTTGTTTATAAGTCCGCGAGCCAACAATCGTGCGAACATTAGCAGCTCGGGAAGTCCCTCGAGTGTTGATACAGTAGCGATAATCGCGCGGCTATCGCAACTTCACAAGTATCTGGCTCTCCTTCGTTCCCCCCACTTTGACACGAACATGCGAACGAATTATTTATCTGCCCGGCCGGGTGGGTACAGCGGCAAGTCACCTTCGAGTCTGAAAACATCGACTCGCAACGTACAAATGAGCGAGCAAAAACCCTCTTCGCACTTTGCAAATTAGTCTCTGCCACGTGGCAACTGTTTTTCCGTGCGCTACGCTCACCGATGCGAGTGGCTGTACGGCCAATAATTGCTGTACTGCGATTGCATAATAATTTGCATAAAATTTAGATGCATTATTCTTTATTTTCCTAAGATATTTTTGTTTACTCTAGGTAATTAATTCTCGGACCACTAATGGATTGTTTTCTTTGTTTTCTTTTCTGACATTCGATCTTTTAAAAAATAATTTTCTGAAGTGGTTCGACCTTTGTTCGATGAGCCATCTACTCGAGGTAATGCAATTTCGTATCGCTAAGGGATTAATTTTTTATTAAATTTTTACATTTGATCTTCTATAAGTTCCGGTGTTTTCGTTGGCTCCAGTGTTTGACGAAACTCTTTACAGAACTCGATACCCTAGATGTGTGGATGTGGGAGCGTCGTTGTAGCGATGGATTAGGAAAGTCAATGTGAAGTGGCGGAGATAACTAACTTCGAAAACGGTCTAAAAGTCTAGTCAAACATATCGAAAGGTGGCCTATCTACTATTGCCTCTGCGATTGTTTGTCGTCTGCTGTAAGAATGCTGTAGCTGCGTGCTATACTATAGTGTATTGAATTCACTCAACGTTTACTATAGATATAGCGTATGCTATAAATATAGGTTACAGAGCACTATAACCTCCAACACGTGTCGCGCCGCCTCTACGCTTATTTGTTTATATATAAAAAATGTGTTTCAACGTACTTTAAACATTATTATTAATTATTGATTTATTAATTATTATGAATTATGTATTGATTATTTATTTATAATCTTAGCGTTTCCGGGTTTTGGTTATGATTATAAAAAACAATTCTCCAAATGGTTCGACCTTTGTCCGACGCGACTTCCGGCGAGATTGTACATGAAAGTACGGGTTTCAATGTTTGCCGTTACTCGTGCGAGCCCGCCGATCAATGGGACTTTCAGCGGGAGCGTAATCAGCCGACACTCAGCAGATTGGATAAAGAACGAGCCTTATAATCTCTCTCGCCGTGCGGCGCTGACTTCCACCTACCGTTTTTACTGCCCACGATCGCCCGGTTGAGTTTTCCTACAACGGCCTTCGCGTGAAAGCCGATGTAACGAAGCCCGACCGTAAACTTTCAATTTAACGAAGAATCATTACGTTCGGATATAGAATTCTCTCCGGCCCGACCTCCGCCGGTGGCGCGCTAGCTTCGTCTTCGCTCTGTACACTCGGCAAGGTCGTTCAAGGAGCCTTCTCCTGTATAACATGACTAGACGCCTTCGGAGAGTGCCCGTGTTTCCCCGGGGGAATCGTCGAGGGGAGGACGCCTCGTGCGAGAGGTGGATTCTAACACATATACGCGAGAGCGAATTTTCAACCCTCTTGTCCCTCCGGCGCCCCGCCTGTACAACTCCGGGTCACGTCTCGAGGCCGCGGAAGCGCGTTTCCGTCGGCGGTTGGTCATGGTCAGGGAGAAAGGGACAAAAAAAGGTTGGAGGCGTTTTTTGGAAGGGAAGAGGATCGGGCGAGGCACCGGTTACGAAAGAACGATAAAATGGATTGTCGTTCGTTATCGTAAGAGCGAATTTCGATCCCCCCCCCCTCCCCGCCCCCCATGGACGGCAGAGCTCCGGGTCACGTCTCGAGGCCGCGAAAGCGCGTTTCCGACGCCGGTTGGTCATGGTCAGGGAGAAAGGGACAGAAAAAGGTGTGAAGGTGATTTTCGGGAAGAGGAACGGTCGAGGTACCGGCCACGAAAGAACGATAAAGTAGCGAGGGGATCGCGAAATTGCGCGATACCGTCGGTTCTGATGACCACACACCCAAAAAAAAAGTACTTGATGGATATCAGGCAAATAATTATTTATTTAATTGAAACAAATATTTATTTTTATTAAATGTATATTTATTTGCGGGCGGCGGTGATAATTTTTTGACTGGGTGCATTGTATAATCGATCGACCTCGATGCACTGTCGATGCTGTCAGCGCCCCGATTCGTATATATATTATTCATAAAGAATAGATTATGGATCACAAAAAATGTACGACACTGTCGGTCCCAATGAGCACAACGTGTAATCGATCGTTTCCATTGGTGTATATATCCATATACAATTAAATGAGGCCATTCGAGCCAAATGGATTACAGAGAAAAATAACGATCCATTTTGGGTACCTTTTTTCGATAACTCAAACTAGTTCTTTCTGTGGTCCCAAAAGGTTTAAGCGGTACGTTTATTATTGGCGACATTTTCGAGGAAGGCCAATTATATATTTCCGCGCTAGAAGGGGGTTAATTGCGCATTAGGCGGAGAGTCGTTAGGGAATATTTTAGCAACGAGCTAAATCAGTTCCGAAAATTCGGGTCGCGAATAAATGAAGATATTATGCAGCGGAAGCGGGTGAAAGCTTTCTCACGGCATGGATAAATCGAGATGACCGGAGACAATGTGATGTATCTCGACGAAAGAAAGATTGAGAACCGGTACTTAGCGGGTCGGAACATAGCTGGAGGGATCGAGGCGAGATAGAGCGTAGGAGCGTTTCGGTCCCTGGGCGATCGGTGCTTTCGGTGGGAGCCGCAGAGTCTAGGGGGAGGCAGGAACTCGGAGCGAATAAGATGGAGAAACCAGCTGAGAATAGTTCCCGAAGTGTTCTCTCTGTTGGCAAAGTAGACGAAACGAGAGGGGCGAAGGCAGAGAAACTTCGTGTCAAACGTGTCGGCAAGCGAATGCCGATTGGAAGAACGAGCGAAATTGTGGGGGTAAAATATGTGGGCGGTTTCGAAGGGAGGGGAGATTAGCGACTCGTGAAGGATACGAGACGAAAACCGTTCGAGAGAGAAGGTCAACGTCTCGAACGAATTCGAACGTGCGAACAGTGAGAAAGACGAGGAACGAACGAAGTTCGAGCCCGCCATCCTCGATGCCGAAGACTTTACGGTAATATTAACACCGCGGTGTAAAATCCTCAATACCTTTCGTCGATTTTTTTTTTTCGATCCGACATAAACAGAAATTGGAAGCCGAGGTAGCTTAGGTTCGGAGACTTTTTTTGGGCGGTTTGCCGCCCAATTTGGGATGTAGAACGAACGAAAGTTAAACAGAGGCGAGAGTCCAAACAGGGCGCCGCGTTCGCCGCCTCGCCTATTCCCCTATCGAAGGATAAGTGGTTGCCACAGCCAGCGACTGAAATACTCCGTACAACTCGGAGGATTTCTCCTCGTTGCATCGAATGAGCCGTGTGTTGTACGCACGCGAAGCCAGGAAGGCCTCCCGAGACTTCGAACACACCAGTCGCCGGGTCTGTAGCGAGACGACGAGTCCCTCGAATCAGCTGAGCGCACGGACGCGCAGTTGCCGGCTCAGAGAATATTGATCCGGCTCGCTAGGCGGGCCTGGGTCACCGACTGCGAGCCGGCAACATTGTACGGGGATAAATACAGGCCGCGCTCGGGAACCTGGCACGGTCTTTCTCTCTCCGTCCCTCTCAATGCTCCTTCCTTACTCTCCTTCGCTCGGTCTCGTCCTTCGGCCGCTGCCGCGCTGTTCCTCGTATTCTCTCTGAGCTATCCGTGCCGGCACTCTTTTTTTTTCTCTCGGTAAAAAAAAGGAATAAATAAAATCCTCACTCGACCCTTTCTTCCGCTCGTTCTTCGCCGCCCCCTCGGCAAACCTCCTTCCTTCTTGTTCCCCCCTCGTCTCTCGCGGACGAGCGGAGACTTGCTGATCGTAGATCGGCAGAACTTACGGGCGTAACGACTCGTTGACATCTGGCAAATGGTAATTCTCTGTTCGTCGATTAAATCTCGTCGATCGAGTTGATACGCTAGCGGAATATCTTTACGAAATTCTTTATTTACATAGCTTAGGAATTTGAACTGGATACAGAGAGAGCGGTGCATTGCGCGCGCTTATCTATATTGCACACGCCTTCGTGCTTCGCCCGTGGGCGGGTTTGGTTACCGCGGCTGGTAAACCGGCGAGTGATAGAGAGCGGGCCTCTGCACTAACCACGCGGAAAGCGGAGATGAAGAAAAATTAGAAGGGAGTTTAACGTCCCGCTGAGTGTGTCGCACGGCTCTTTCACTCGACCTCTCCCACGTTGTTTTTGCCTCGCGCGTAGATATAGAGACGCGCTCGTAATAAAAGTTAAAGCCTCCCTCGTGTTACCCTCCGCAAATGAAAACCATTGCATTTCACTCCCAAAGGCCAAGTCCCGCGCCGCTCCGGCAGCGCTTGACTGGATACGAACGAAAATAAAATATTTACAGCGTATTTACGGCAGCTAACGAGATTATATGCGACTCGGTTAAAACCTCTCGATCGATATATATATGTTATATTCACCGCGTTGAAAATATCTCTGCGCTCGCGAATCGTCGAAAGTTCAACTGTTGCGCAGTCATCAAAGTGAAGCAAAATCGTAATGCAAATAGCTCGTTCCCGTTGCTACTTTGAAAATGTCAACGGATTCTTATTTTCGTCGACTCACGGCTTATCCACCGAACGGTCCTCATTCCAATACGAATATATTCTCGCGACGTTCCAAATAAAAATTCCCCCTCTCTTCCTTCGTCTTTATTTTATTTTAATTTTTTTAATTTACTTTTATTTTTATTAGTATTGTTGTTATTATTATATTCATTTTTTAGTTGCGTCAGTTTAGGTTTAGGTTTTTCTATTTTCCTGTATGTGCCTGGTGGATTCCTTGGTCTTGTTGTACAGTAAATCACTTCGTTCATTCATTATTTTGTATCGAACGTTTAGCGTCGCCGATGAGTCGACGGTTCTTGCGTAGAAAATTTTGTCGGTATGTCAGTGGCATTTCGCCAGGCGTTTCGCGTTTGCGGTTAGGTCGGTTGGAAGACCAGCGAAATTCAGGGTCGCGTTCCCATCGGGTCGTTGAAGGTCGGGTGTGCCCGTGGCACGCGCAGACACTGTTCCCCCCCCCCCCCCCCCCCCCCCCCCCCCCCCCCCCCCCCCCACCCCCCCCACCCCCCCCACCACCCACCACCCCCCGCCCACCCCCCCCCATCGATCCGGTATTTTCGTCGATCCGCCCGACGAAAATGTAATTTTCAAAGTACATCGCCGACTCGAAACTTTGGCTGGCGGCGCTCGGGGCAATTTCTCGGCGCTAATTCGTCGTTCATTCGCGTGTTCCGTATTCACGCCTGATGGGCGGCCGAGGGGCCTGCCTCAATTAACGTCGGTACACTCTCGAATTACGAACGGGAGATCGTCGAGATAGGCGAGAGATAGGAGAATTAGTTTCCCGACAAAGCCTGCTCGGGAACTCGGAACACACAATATTTGCGGTGAGGAGTCGGCGAGTCACTCGGCAGGAGCTTATCGCTCGCAGCTCCGGCTATAAATACATTATTTTCTTTTTGTTCGAAATGCCTCGAAGTTTGTTAACGCGCGGAATGTCTCGACGTCTGCGTTGTCGCACGGAAAAGAATTTACTCGCGCCATTCACAGACTCGACTTGCTTAAAGTTTGATACACACATATATATATATATATATATGTATATTTAGCGTCCGATTTATTATTTTTTGTACTAGTCGTATTTTTAGTCTGAGGAATATTTACGGACGAACGGCGTTTGCGGCAACTGTGGGTTTGCCAACTTAGAGACATTTCTTGCGAATTACCGTTCTCCCCGCCCTCGAAAGCCCTGAAAGAAGCATCGGCACTGCATCGAGACCGATCGATTGTACATCGTGCTCATCGGGACCGACAGTGTCGTGCAATTTTTACGATCCATAATCGCCTCCGCATAATTGTTTTTTTTTGTCTATAAATAAGTCATCGAATCGAAGCACTGACGGCATCGACAGTTTATCGATACCGATGGATTATACATCGCACGCAGAGACCAAAATATTTCACGGGCGCCCCGCAAATAAATATTTATTTATGTCGAATAAATTTATGTCGAATATTCATTTAAAACGAATAAATATTTACCTAAATTATCTAAATATCTATCTCACGCACGCTGTGCGTAGCGTTGTTCGATAATAAGCCTGTCGTTCGGACGGCGATCGTTCCGAGCGCCAGTGAGACCAAGTGTTCTCGGACTTCGTACATGTGTAATCAACGGGACCCTCTCGGTCGACTCGGCGATATTGTCTCGAGGACCGATTCGCACGGCTCTTCAATCGACGTAGCTCGCTCCACATTGACCCTCCGATACGCTTCTAAATTTTTAAAGCGTCCACTTGAATTTCTTTCGATAATATTTGAAACGATAAATGTCCGAGGGAGGCGATGCCCGGCTATTTCTGAGAATGTTATTGTCAATAATGTAAACGATCGTGCGATGTATTATTCACGCTGAGCCGAATGGCCGGCGAGGGTCAAAAGGTCGTACATCGTCGGGTACTCGTCGGGAGAGCCCTCACCGCTCGCTTTCACCAACAACGCCACGAAAATAGACGATCAGCAGCGCGGAGGAAGCCCAACGACTCGGGAAATGTTGTTTCGCTCCAAGGCCAAGCCATGAACTACGTAACAAGTGTGTCACCTATAGCGCGCAAAGTAACAGTTCCCACTGTGTCGAAGGGAAGCCATATTCATTATGTTGGAACCCGAGTATCAGCCGGACGGCTCATTCCTCCGCGAGCGGGTTACTCGAAAGTTCGAGCACCGCTTAACGCACAGCCTTGTTATTCAATCATGAAACGTGTATATAATTTTGTACTGTTTCTGACAGGGCCTGTAAGTATAATTGAAAAAAATGGCAGTGCATGTGCCATTAAACAGCATTGATAAACAGCATTTTTATTACAGCTCCGAGTATCAACCGAATGGTTCATTTCTCCTCGAGCGGCTTGCTCGAAAGTTTGAGCACTGGTTAACGATCGGTCTTGTTATTCAATCAAGGGGCGTGTGTATCATTTTTTCCGTCTGTGACAGAGCCTATAACTAAAATCGAAAAAGACTCCGTGGATGTGCTATTAGACAGTATTGATTTGTATTATCGAAGCATACTTTTTTTTTTACGAGCGCGCCTTGATAGATAAGATAGTGCTGTGAACAGTCGGAATTAGATCTGTTCGCTAGATTATAGTTTGATTGGCCGAGAGCCTTACGGACCGAGGTCCTTCGATTGAGGTACCTAACATGAGTGCTAAATTTGTGCAACTGTTTATCCAAAATTGTAACCATTTATTGACAGAAAAGGAAGTTGATTTGTATTAGTGCATGGGTCCTCAACCTATAGAAATATTAATCAGGATCGTCTTGTAAAAACAACGACTCGTAAATGCAAATTTCCATGATAGTATTTTTTCTGTGGGTTTGTTTCAAAGTCAAATACGTATTTACTTTTTTTAGTAAAGTAAAATTTTTTATGCAATGTATTACTAAAATAGAAAAAATGTGACAATGGGTGTGTTATTAAACAGCACTCATTTTTGTTATCGAAGCATACTGTTTTTCCTTTACGAACGTGCCTCGATAGATGAGACAGGGAGTGCTGCGAACGGTCGGAGTTACAGCCGTTCCCTAGATTATAGTTTAATTCACCGAGAGCTTTTCGGCCCGAGGTCCTTTCAACTCGTGATATCTGGCTATAATCCGCCGGCGCGTGTTGTGCGACACGCTCAATCTTCGCTGCATTCCTAACCCACATTGGCGAATAGGTTAGTCCAGCCTCGCTACCCGGTCCTTTGTTACGCCACAAAGAGACCATCAACAATTACGCCGGGCGGGACGCGCATTGACACTGGCGCGCTGCCGACAGCGCCCTCCCCAAGGACTTCCATACACGCGACACATCTCCCAGTTCATCCGCTGATTAATGCAGGTCATTCGTACCACGCAACATTCGTAATTGAATGAAACATAATTATTATTAGTTTTGTTGTCGACTTTCAACAAAAAATGTCCAAGCGGCGAGAAAATTGTACGTTTGGCAAAAACTCGAGAGAGAGAGAGCGAGAGGCTCGTGTTCGACCGAGCTAGCGTCAATTACGACCCAGCCGGTCCGGACGTTGATATTAATGGCCGGAATATCTGTCTTCCTATGCTCTTTTATTGCACCAGCCGGAGTCTTCAAGCCAAGAGCGTAATTGCTCCTAGACGTCGAACATGGCTCAACGCGAAAATTGTCCTTGAGATCAATTTATGTAAATAGAACAAGATAATTATTTTCCTTTCGATTTTGGGTGCCAGAGCGGTCCCGGGCGGCCTCGAAAGCCTAACAGTCGTAGAATCGAGGACCCGATACGAATTTCTTCTTATCTCGTTGCAACATTCTATTTTATTTTAAGTCTACGGAAAATGTCGAGCCTCTGGTTCAGCGGAGAGGAACTCGTCTGGAGAGCTCGTATTCCTCCATCCGCTCGCCGCGACGCCGGGAGGAGGATGTGGCAACGGCGCCTGTTATCGGACACCAGGAGTGTGTTTCAACGTTACTCGGCGTTTCTCGTATCCGTATACGTCACGAGCGAGCAAACGTCCGATGTAACGTCGTATATCATCGGGCTCTGGCTCTTTCTCCCTCTCTCGCTCATCCGATCGTAATTCGAGACTTCCCTACTTCCGGTTTAGCTTCTCGCATTGCCGAGCTAGGCTTTAATGCTTTTCTCGCAATTACAACAGAGCGCGCATGCGCGTCGCGTCTTCGTGCGCTCGGAAACTTGGGAAAGTCTTCCGAGAGTATTGTGCCCTCCGTCACGGTATTTATCCTCACATCCGTTCGAGAAATAGCTATGTAGGATCGGTTTTAATAAGCACGCCCGTCGCCGGTTTATACCGGCGTCTCGTTCTCGCCAGAGCGCTCGTGCAATCTTCGTATCTCCGCGCGTATATATCGTTTCTGCAGGCCTCGTTTCTACGGACGGCGAGCATCGTTGCCCATCGGAATTCTCGATAATTGCTACTCTAATAATTCAACGCCGTTGAATTATCGTTCGTCCCGGCGAGTATTTCATACACCTGCATTGCGTCGCACGTACACGTCGACACTCCAATATCCGCCCGACGATTTCGGGGAGCGGCGGAGGAATTGAGAGAATCCCATTAGTTTCGTCGTCACGATTACGTTCGTTCGTCAACTCCAGCTGTTTCTATTGCATTGTGTATAGACATATACATAGAAGTAGGAAAATAGTATTACGAAACTAGAGAACAGTGACGCAACGATGGATGCCGAGCTGCTTTAACGACATTGCTTTGTTTCGCCTCGTTGGAGACCGCGTTTCGGTGTCGGCCATCTTGATAACCGCGCCAGGCGCAAAGACTCTTACGAAATTTCCAGACTCGGGCTATACGTCCGAGCGATTTTATTTTCGCCCGACGCTGACCGAGTGCATAACTCTCTCTAGGCTGGTGTGACTCGATTAGCGACTCGGTCGGGAGGCGGAACGAGCCGAGGGGGGAGAGTTCGCTGCTGCACATTTCGGAAAGATCGCGACGAAAGAGGCAGAGTCTCCGCGGCGAATAATGGCGTCCATTGGTGATGTGGCAAATGCGCCACAAACGTTTCGCTCGTTGCACGTCCCGGTGCCGCAAAGGCTCTCTCGGCGACCGAGCGATATACGTGACGAGACGAGGGGAACGAATGGCGCGACACGAGATTCGTCCTGGCGCCATCGCTCGGCGCTTCTCGGTACCACTTTCGTAACGCCGCGCTCTCCGGTAGATGGCGCTCGAGGCTCCGAATATGAGTGCGGATAATAAACTCCGGAACGTAATATACAATTCTCAGCCCTCCCTTCGACACTTATCAACGGATTCGTATTCGAAGTTTACCTGTACTATATTTCCAAAATATTGCATTAGAATAGAATTACTACATGTTTTTTAAAATTAAATTAAATTTTATTAGCATTATTCACAAAAACATAATAAAATCAATTTCTTCTTAATGCATAATATATTATGATCTTATTATAAATATGTATTACTATATATATATATATCTCTCTATAATATGAAAAGATTTCGCCGCCTCCGCCGCCGTGTCAAGAATCGGGGTGGGGCTTAGAATAATAAGGGCTTAAGTCCATGCTTAAAGGGCCTTGGGATAATAAGGGCTTAAGTTCATTTAAGCCAAATGGACTAGGCCCTTATTATTTCAAGGCCCTTTAAGCGTGGACTTAAGCCCTTATTATTCGAGGCCCTTATTATTATTGCTAAATAGTTAGCATAAGGGCATTTGGAATAATAGGGGGGGGGGGAAGACTTAGAATAACAAGGGCTTATGTCTTTTTTATATGTATATAAAATGTTTATATGTTTTTTATATGTATCTCTCTATAACATAAAAATATTTCGCCGCCATGTCAAGAACCGAGAGGAGAGGGCAGTGCTTGGATGGGTGACCGCGGTCACCCATCCAAGTATTGACCCGTCTTTTGAAGTATTTGGAATAAGGGTTTACGTCCAGAAATGGGTGCCACAATAACCCACTAGTATATTATATATATATATATATATATATATATATATATATATTAAACAAACAATTTCCTAAAATATACAAGATGTAATTTTCTATAGTATGTTATTTATTAATTTTTTTGTGTAATTTTTGCAGTGCACGGATTTCGTAAAAGCGGGAGCGGAGCAGGGCCTCACACCCTCGGACGTGGTTCTCGCCGCCGACATCACCTTCTCCTGCGTGGCCGATCCCCAAGCAGCGAAACACGTGAGTTTTCTCAATCGACCGAGTTAAATTTTTTTTCACATTGACTTCGAACAATCTTAATCCATGCTTCGAAAATGTGGACAAATAATAATAATAATAATGAACCGATATTACAGATGGTTTTCGGAAACTGTGGGGTACTGATGGAGATCTCCCCGGATAAGGGATACGTAGAGATGACGGGAATCGACGCCGAGACATCGCAGGACATAGCCGAGGCGATAAACGCCAAAGGTGGACGTTACCTCGAGGCGCAGGTACAAGGAAGCAAGACTCACGCCCAGGAGGGCACCCTTGTTATTCTCGCGGCGGGCGATAGATCGCTGTTCGACGATTGCACCTCGTGTTTCGACGCGATGGGCAAGAACAGCTTTTATTTCGGCGAGGTGGGCAACGCGTCGAAGATGAATCTGGTGTTGCAACTTATGGCCGGTGTTACACTCGCCGGTCTGGCGGAGAGCATGGCGCTCGCCGATCGGGCAGGACTGCAGCAGAAGGACGTACTCGAAGTTTTGGAATTGACTTCGCTGGCTTGTCCAGCGATCGTCGACAAGGGACGAGGTGGGTCATTTATTTCCTTCGACTCAAAAAAAAGTTAAATAAACTCGATGTTTTCAACGGGTCTGTTATCGTTGCTTCCTTTTTCGCAGCAATTATCGAGGGAGGTTTCCCAACGCAATTGCCTCTCCAGCACATGCAGAAAGACCTCAGACTGTCGCTCGGTATGAGCGATCAGCTCGAACAGCCTCTACCGTTGGCAGCAGCGGCGAACGAGGTCTACAAGCACGCCAAGCGTCTAGGATACGGCGAACACGACGCCTCGGCCGTATACATCAGGGCCAGGTTCTAACCGGGGCCAACCGATAACTGGGCTTTTGCTATATCAATATTTATTGCAATACCTAACGTTGTTTTCCCCCCAAAAACCCGGCGCCTATGGACAAGAGACGAATAGACACGTGCATAGGGATAAATTGATAGGAGAACATAGCGAAAGAGAGATAAAAAACAAGAAGGACAATTGGACATAACGACAATGAAAGATGTCGCGGGGAATGAAAATAAGAAGATAATCGGAGGAGGCCGCCACTCCCGCCCTCCCCTCCACGATTGTCATAATGAATTTTTTTTTTTGTTCGAGATTCAACAAATTTCGATCGCTAACGGGCAACGATAAGAGCCGTCGTGCGACAATCTAACTTTTTATTATTTTAATTAAAATAACACACTAACATCGTCGAAACACGCACGTGGCTGAAAAATTGAACTTTCCTGCGAAGCAAGAACAACTATTTTTCTTTTTAATAACAATTATCGGCCCCCACCCCGCCCTCCCCCCTAATACTCGCTCGTCGTCCGAGAGGCGAAAACAATAAACTCCGCGCGGTCGGGCTTCGTGGTTCAACGAGGAGGTGCGGAGAGACACGTGCGCCCGCGCGCGTTTTGAGAGAATGTGCCTTAACGATACTGCTCGACGAGAGATTGTTAGAGTGATGGATTCTATAATAAAGATACGCGCTGGTTACTCCACTCGAGTAGTTACCATGACGCAAAGAAAAAAAAGAAAAAAAAATCAAAAAAAGCCTACAATTCTCATTAATTTCGGCTTTCTTCCTTCATGCGCATCCCATATTCAGCATCTTTTGCGGAGATCTCCTTTGTGTCGAGGCTTATCTTATATTCGTGCGGGAACGTTACCATGAATGGAGCCAAAAAAATTGTTTTTTTTTAATATAAATAAAAAGTTTGATATCAAGTAAAAATTAAATAAAATTAAGTCTGTCGAGCATGAAAGAGTGAATATAAATGTTTCATTTCGATTTCCCATCAAGAAAATGAAAAAAAAAATTAAAACTTATTGGATCACGATATAAGTAGGGTTCTCGGTCGCGAGCGCGATTATCGTAAAATTAACATTCCTGTGAGTCATCGAGTGCCCGAAATTGCTAATGAAGTCGTGTCGAGTCCGAGTCGTACGTAATTCGCAACTTCGATGAATCTATCAATCATGTTAGCGCCTCAGATTCCCTCGTGTCCGGCGGATTATGAATTATGCTCGGGAAAACTTCAATGAGATCAAGTGTTGGGTCACGAGTCCATCGTAGCTTCGATGTACGCGCGAAAAATGAATAATCTTAATTTTAGCTGTGCGAATCGTGACCTCGACGATATCTGCTCGACATCGAAATTCATCTTTGGCTTCAGGGAAAAAAAAACTCGTTGACTTTTAGCATTTTTTTTCTCCGAGTGAACTTCTCCGAGCGAAATGTTGTGCGATGCAAAACACAGCCGTTATAACTTGATGAAATTTCGTTTCGTGCAGACATCGAATCGGACGATTGCGAATCTGTAACTCGGTCGACTAAGACGTGTCGCGATCGACAATCCGGACGCGAAATACCCAAAAAATCTAGACAAAGTCGACACTCGCGCCGGACGATTCATGGAAACTTTCCCCTACATATATATTCCTTTCATTTTTTTTTCTTTGTAATAGATTTAATTAATTCTGCGAAGGAAGTGGACGCGTAAGATAGGCGTACAGGTTTAAGCCTTTTTGCGAAACGTAAAAAAATAACCGTTTTTTTTCTCAATTCGTTATAGATCATGGAAACGGAGATGTATCGTCGTGAAATTATCAAAAAAAAAAGTAAGCGGTACATCTCGCATTGAAAGAATTTTAATTTTTTTTCGTTGTATAAATTGCGATTTAAAAAATGCACGTGTAATATGACAAATTGTCACAAAAACATTTAACAATCGAGAATAAGTTTGCGGGTGAATGTAACGACCGAAGCGAATTGTACATTATCATTGTCGATCGCCCGTTAATTAATTGCCTCGACTAATTTCACCGGCTAAATGAAAAAATAAAAATTCTCCACACTGAGCGAAGAGCCGTGAAACGGTGGAGATCTCTTCGCTTACGTGAGAATTTCTCAACCGGACACGGTTGACACGCTCTTCTCGTCACAGTCGCTAACAAATTCGCTTTTTTCCCGTTCCGAGCCTCGCTCGGCCTGTCCGGCTCGAAAGACCCGAACGGGCCCGAACGAAAATTCAGAATTATCGTTTCTCCATCTCTAAACTCCTGAAAAAACATCGTTACTTTCCGCTTCACGGGTTTCTCGCGCCGAACGCGGGAGAAAAAACGAAATGGACGTATAGAAAAAAAAAAAAATAATGAAGAAAAAAAAAATAAAACAAACAAGAGGAATAATTAGCGAAAGAGTTGCTGCTATCGTCTGCTCGCCCATATCATGTACCCCTATGGAAAACTATTGACGCAGTTGTGTTACGTTACACACGACCATAGATTGTGACGCGTGCGATGTTCAAGCCAGAGATAATACGATAGGCGAATAAATAATTAAAAGAGTTAAAAAAAAATGAAAAAAAAATACAGAAAACAATTAATTACACATTCTACCATACGAATTATAATGATAGTTGTAAAAGGTGAGAATCTGTCGAGAGAGGGACAAGAAAGAAAAAGAGAGAGAGAGAGATAAATAAATATTATATTATAAACATTGATGATGACGAGAAAAGTGTATGTGTGAGTGGAATAAAAAAAAATTAAAAATAAGTGCACGTTATAAATACGCTGCATCTACGATACGCGTTATATGTTTTGTCACGAAATACACTGGTTTTTGAATAAATATCTATTTGAATTAAGTCACGCCTCTGTTGTCGAGTTAATGTGCCACGACCCACCAATAAACTAAAGTAAACTACTCAGTTACTGAGTCGACGGAGCGCGAAGAACCTTGTCGTAAACTCGCTAATGCGATCATCATTTGGGGGAAGAAAAAATTAACGACTACCCTAATTAAATATTTACGAGAAGTTCCGAAAATTGAGTGAAAGCATAATAAAAAAAAGAAGCAGCGCGAACTGGTTGAATTCGTTGAAACAACGGTACAAAAGCGCGCGCTTCGACGCAGGCGGAGGCGGAGTCGCGACGACGTAGACGAAGTTAATCCGATAGTTTCGTACGCGAGAAAGAGAAATTACACGCGGCGAGACGGCTCTTTGCTCTTTACCAGCGGATATCTGTAAAGAACCGGAGAAAAGAGAGAGGTGCAACAAGTCGAACGAGTGCCGAAGCGAGTTTGCGTAAGATAAAAAAGGAGGGTTAGATCGGAGCGCAACGCAGATTCGGGTGCGCGAGCAGCTCGAGCGAGAGAGCGAGCTTCGGTCAATGCGAGAGACGAGGGCGGCGGGGAGGGGGGAAGCCGCTCGACTGATGACACCTGTGGCTCGGTCGTCTCGATCAGTCCCGTCGCGGCTGTCCACTCGCGTCTATATACACGAAACAGCGTTGTCAAATGTTTTTCGTACACAAGAAGT
This sequence comes from Ichneumoninae sp. A BG-2022a, assembly GCA_030522665.1. Lineage (NCBI taxonomy): Eukaryota > Metazoa > Arthropoda > Insecta > Hymenoptera > Ichneumonidae > Ichneumoninae sp. A BG-2022a. Next base: position 16,157 of record JAPYZC010002116.1, read on the forward strand.
GTGTATACAGAGTTGTACGTATAAAGCCACGTGACCAAACCGTAACGTACACGAGAGGCGATAGACGGACGTAAACTTGCTTCCCCCAAGTGTTACAGACGTACGCACTTGTCCCCGTACCAGTGACCGTCTCCCGATCGCCACCGCGATTTTCCTCTCGTTCTATCATGCCGAGGGAGACACACGACGGTTGACACTCGGCCATTGAGGCGCCTCGTCGATGTTAATCGTACCCTATGCGAGAGAACCGGCGAAACGCGCCAACGTCACGCGCCACAAGGTCTCCGGATCGTCAGCTCTCAGACCTTGTACGTTTGTCCGGAGTATTTACGAGATATTACTTTGTTCTTTTTTCATACACGTTTAGTGACCCTGTTATTGTCTCTCGACCTTTGTCTTTTCCTCGCATTAAGTCGTGGCGTTACGAAAAACACGAGATCAGGAAGAAAACGTCGCGGGAGTTTTTTTTCGTGCTAAGGTTCGTTTTTCTTTTGATTTGGAACGAAACCCGACGCCATATTTTTTTTTGTTTAGTCAGGTTGAAATACGTTTCTCCAGAGTATTTACGAGAGTACTTTGTTTTTTTCATACACATTTAGTGACCGTGTTATTGTCGCTCGATGTTTTTGTTTTCCTCGCATTAAATCGTTGCCTTACGATAAACACGGGATCAGGAAGAAAATTTAGCGGGAGTATTTTTCGTCGTAAGGTTTTTTTTTGTTTCCGAAGATCAAAACACAGTTTATCCAGAGTATTTACGAGATATTACTTTGTTTTTTTCACACATGTTTAATAACTCTGTTATTGTTTCTCAATCTTTTTCTTTTCTTCGCATTGCGTCATAGCGTTCCGAAAGACACGAGACAAGGAAGAAAATATCGCAGGAGTATTTGAATTTTCTTTTGATTTGGAACAAAACCCGACGCCATGTTTTTTTAGGGCGATCGAAAGATATCCGGTTGGATTCTTTGTGTCGTACGCGGTGAAAAAAAGTATACGCAAACGAGATTATCTCGCTCGGCTGCGATTACCACGCGATGCTCTCTGGAGATCTCAGCGTTCGGACGACATGTACGTATATCCGCCCAAGAGGGGTCTCACTTATTTTGGTCGGCGATTGATAATTCGCTGCATAATAGTACGGGATAATCGTTGTCGTGCCTGACGCCCCCCCCCCCCCTTTACGTCTCTCGCTCTCGCTGTCTATCTTCGTTTATTTACGTCCGTTGCGCAAGCGATGTTTTCTCGGGAGGTTATAAAGTACGGCGCAATGAAACCTTGCCGATGAAAACGCGACAGGCCGGCGAGACGAGTGGAGGAGGCTTGCGCGCTCCCTTTGCGCGGCAATGCGCGACGACGGAGTAGCACGGATTCTAAATGGTGACCTATGCAACGAGGAGACTCGGGAATACCAAAGATAATAGCATTTTTTCTTCTTGCTGCGCAAATCGCAAGCGTCGATAAAAAACTTAGTCAAGCGGAAGTGGCAAGGACGCATTGATCTTTAGATTTTCAGTCCTGTTTGGATCGCTTGTTTGTCTTATGCTATAATCTGGAAAATAAATTATGAGAAACGTGAAATTTCCTTTGATTTCAGTAGTATCGCAAAGTGAATATTCAGTAGAAATTTGATTCCCCTCTTTTTCTATTAACGAAGCTATGTAGATCGCTTTATTAAAAAAATCATAAATTTGTCGGTTCGATAATCTGGATAAATAATTGCTGGGAGCGTAATATTTCTTTTGTATTCTGTAGTGAACATTCAGTAAAAATTTAATTCCCTTTTTTTCTATTAACGAAGCTATTTAGATCGCTTTATAAAAAAAATCATAAATTTGTCGGTTCGATAATCTGGATAAATAATTGCTGGGAGCGTAAAATTTCTTTTGTATTCTGTAGTAACGTAAAATGAACATTCAGTAGAAATTTCATTCCCTTTTTTTCGATTAAGAAAATGTGAACCATCCCGTGCAAAGTCGGTATCAAAAACTATAATAAACTTTTTATTATTAGCATATACGATCAAAAAAACAGTGCCATCGAAAGCTGGTATGTAATTCATCTTCGGTGATACTTGTCTTTTCAGCTTAGATATCAACGTCCGGGAAAAAAGTTAATTACAGTTTTTATTACCGACCGTGGTATTTCACCTGCTCTTAACGAAGCTCAATATATAAGTAATATATTCGAGATTAAACAGCGAATGTAGAGCGAACGTTCATCAAGAAAATATTCTTTTTAAATATAGAGCAATCTATCTCTACTAATTACCGTCCGCGGCTTCAGCCTAACGAGATTAATTTTGAATCGACGCCACGAGCCGTTGACGAAGCTGGCCGAGACGGTGACGCCCTCTGCAACTTTCGTATTCGTCCGCTAGTAAACATGTTTGCGCGATGCAGTGTAGACGCAACAGGAGAAGTGTGAAAGGCCTCGGATTTATGGATGTAAAGAAGCAAGACAATTAGAAAATATCGTGTCTCGAAGTCAATACAAGTCGTTGGTAAGTGCAGAGGGAAAGGACAGAATCGAGCGACGGAAAAAATGGTGAAGTTGCGATCGTCTAACCGAGAGGGAACCGAACTTTTTTTTTCTTGCTGCGTAAGGTGCAAGTGTCGATAAAAAAATATTGGTCAACCAATTTGCAGTCCTGTTTAGATCGATTTATAAAAATAACAAATAATTTTTTTTTTATCATAAATTTGTCGGTCCGATACGATGTAGAGCGCTCCGCCAGGAAAATATATATGTATGAAAAATAAGACAATCTATCTCTACTAATTACCGTCCGCGACCTTAGCCTGTCGAGAATAAATTTTGAATCGGCGCCGCGAGCCGTTGACGAAGCTAGCTGTGACGTCTGCGATGCAACACAGGCCGGGTCGTACATAGCCAAAACGGTGGCGCCCTCTGCAACTTTCGTATTTGGCTGTTAGTAAACATGTTTGCGCGATGCTGTGTGGCCGCAACAGGAGAAGTGTGAAAGGCTTGATGGATCTAAAAAAGAACAAAAGAATGAGAAAATATTCTGTCTCGAAGTCGATAAAAGCAGTTGGTAAGTTACAGAGGGAAAGGAAAGACTCGAGCGATGAAAAAAGCGGTGAAGTTGCGGTCGGGCCGGCCGGCTCGTCCGACCGAGAGGGGAAGTGGGAACAGCGCAGTGGGAGAAACGAAGTTGCTCGAACAATCATAACAGTATGGCAGACGATGCGTTTCAATAATTTACGCTTTCAACTGATAAGGCTCGATTTCTCGCTCTTACATTCTTATCCTCGTGCTTCTTATTCGAGGTCTCTCGGCTCCGTTTATGAATAATCGAAGTAAATTACAAATCATTAACGTCGCACGTCGCCACGGAGCGCTCGTCGAAATTCGTAGCTCCGGGGTATTAAAAAAAGATATATTCGCGTATTTATCGTGGTGCTGCGGAGACTCGCATTCTTTATACATTCCGTCTTGAGTTTCGACTCAATCTTTTTTGCGTGTCAACAACGATAATACTTTCAGTCGTAGATTCAAAATAGCATCGACGCTTGGAGGCCGATCGGGACGGCGGCGATGATTCGACGAGGGAACCCTGCCAGCCGACGAATTACGGGCGGTTCGACGAGAGGGCGATAGATGGAGTGCGCGCCATTTCTTTCTCGAGAGACTCGGAGTTGACGCAAAGGATACGAAAATTTCCAAACCAGGTAACGGCAATTTTTTTTAACGATTTTAATATCTAAAATATTCAGTAAAAAAATATATAACATATATTACATATAAGTCAGTATAAATTCTGTCGTGAAACGTTTAAAAGCCAAATTACTCGCTCGTGAACAAAAGTTGCGGGACAATTAATTTTTATCAGAGATAAAACTTAATGTATATGTTTTTCGGAGACAAATTTAATTTAGCGCTAAGAAACATAAAAATAATTACCAAGCGATAAAGTTCCCTGGCGTAAAATATCGCCTTAATAATATACTACGAGTAACCGCATGTAAATTAAAAAAGCGTAGAAGAACAAGGCGTAAAGAAATTTTCAGGTATTTTGAAAATCGAATCTCCATCCACAGTTCAGTGTAAATAGATCGAAAAGCTGTCGAAGAGCTTGTCGCAGCTCACAGTCGTTAACTAATAACCGAACGGGTTCTTTACAATCCTTTCTACAAAGTTCAATTCCGTTTTCATTAAAGCTCTTCCGTCCGCCAGTCTTCCATTCCCACAAAACGTCCAGAAGCTTCGGCGCTAAATAGACACCAAGCAAAGTGTAATCGAACGATCGTATTGAACCACAGTCCAAAAAAAAAGAATGATTCTGATTCGGTGCTGTTGGCGCGTTGCGTCCCCGACTGGCAAAGCAGCCACGCATTCCGAGACGCGGATTCCGGAGCGTTTTCATCGAGAAGTGGAACGCTTACGGTACCATTATTTTCCAGCGTGCAGAGACGATCGTGTTGCCACGTCCGTTCGTGGCTGCTATTTCCACCGTGAACCGGCGGCGGGCTTCGGCGGCAGTGGCGGAGAGCTCTCGACGCGGTTCCTCGCGCTCCTCCGCCATTGAGAAACTGTACGGGCCGGCGTGCGGGAGGGAGGGGGGAAGTACCAGTTCCTCGAGAGCGATCGGCGAGCCCGAACGGTAGGGGGAGATCTTTGCCACCTAGCGGACTCGCGTTACCTACGGGCTTATCGTAAGATCGTGATTCCCGCTTCGCGAACGTCCTTGGGTCGCGCGAAACACTCTTACTTTCCGACTTCTCTCTCTCTCTCTCTCTCTCTCTCGCGCTCGGGCCGACTCGCCGAGCGTACGCGAGGCGAGCTCCGGCGCCTGCGCTCTCTTCTCTCCTAACCCTCCCACGATAGCGGAAAAGCCAGGCGTTTCTAAACGTGCCATATGGACGGAGAGGGATTTCGTAACCCGGTTGATCTTCGCAGTGCGAAAATATTGCGCTAGGTTGGCAGAGCGTTTTTGCTCTCTCAGGGTTATCGCTCGGAGGGGGACGAAATTCTCGTCTTATCGAGTGGCCAATGCACCCGAACTGGCGATCCGAAATCGAGCTCTGCGTGCAACGCGCAGCAAGGAGAATCGCTGGACACCCGAGGCGCGGAGATATTTACAGTAGAACATCGATTATCCGAACCCGGCGAGACCGGGTCTGGTTCGGGTAATAAAAAATGCGGATAATCGAAAGGCAATTTTTTTTACGGCGTTATGAGATGTACATAAATAAGACGTATATAAATGAAATAACAGTACAGTAGAACCTCAATTATTCGAACCCGTCGGGACACGGTCTTGTTCGGATAGTCGAAACGCTTTTTTTTACGGAATTATAATATATATATGAACGAGAAATACATAAATGAAATAACAGTATAATATTAAAATTCAAAAGATATATTCAATAATATTCAGTTAAATGTATGTTTTGAACAACATGACAAACCTAATTGCGAAAAGTACTTGTGATACTTTGTACTTTTTGTACTTGAAGAATTTTTTTGGTACTTCGCCAAGCGCTGATTCAAACGGTTTGTTATTAAATTAAGATTCGAAGCGCGCTTTTCGACTCTGCTAGGGTGGGTGAAACTGCTCGGGAAAGCCGGTGTGTGAGCGGAATGACGCTAGAAAAGGAAAACCGCGCCTAACACCCTCGAACCAAGCGATCGAGATTCGAATGATCGAGATTCGAACGATCGAGATTCGAGTGATCGAGATTCGAGTGATCGAGATTCGAGTGATCGAGATTCGAGTGATCGAGATTCGAGTGATCGAGATTCGAGTGATCGAGAT
>JAPYZC010002117.1:0-42762 GCA_030522665.1 Ichneumoninae sp. A BG-2022a
ATTATTACTATTATTATTATTATTATTATTATTATTATTATTATTATTATTATTATTATTATTATTATTATTATTATTATTATTATTATTATTATTATTGCGAATCCAGTGTCGACCGATTATCGCAGATAATCAACGGACAACGATACTTAATAATTATAATCGTTACTGACCTGAATATATTAGCAGCCGAAAATAATCCCTCGGAGATAAGCATGGGATCCCAGGTGTCCCACTGTTCTCTCTGAAGTTCCGTAATGGTCCCAATTTGTGCCTCTCTTTCCTTCTGTACTCTGTAATACGCGACTATCCTGAGGGCAACCGTCGCTACGTACAACGAATTGGTGACAAAATCAATGACGTTCCACATATCGTTGATGTATTCCTCGAGACCGACGTCCCACAGTTGTTTCACCTCGGACCATATGAGCCCCGAGACCCAGGCCAGAACGAACCACTCGACGATGGTCGGTGGGGCGCCTCTCTTCGACTGGGACGGTGACGGCGTCATGTCATGTCCCATCCAGAGACTGATCACGACGCTCTCGATCCTTTGGCTCGCGAGTATCAGCATGACTGCGAGCAGAGATTTAAAAAAAATCGTTTAAGAGGAAACATCATTCACCGATCGCTCATTCGTCGAGCGTGAATCGCAGATGAATCGACGCGAGGAAAGTCCGTTCGGGGAGCCTTTTTCCTCCCCTCTCCTCACCGCGATTATATATATTCTATTTTAGATTCGAGGCGGGCGGTACAGCGGAGGAAATCAAACATCCGCGAGCCCCAACGAGTTTCCAAACAGTTTACAAATATCTTTCAATAGCTCGGGCGCGTTAAACAGCGCAGGCGAGCCGGACGCGTGACTTCCTATCGGTTAAGTTGACGATAGCGGGCGGACGCTGGCCACAAGACATCTTAGCTTTACGGTGAAGTTCGGGTAAACCAATCGCAAACAGGTAAAATCTTCGATATAAAATTATCTGCGACTCACGGTCATCGATGATCGATGTAACAAAACTGGATCGGCCAGTATTCACCCATTGCCCTTCCGTGATGCCAACTACCCATTCAAAAAAATCTACCATATTAAATATTTAACCGTGATAACCTCAACAACCCGGCTATAAAGTGAAGTCCGGGTAAGCCAATCGCGAACACGTAAAATCTTCGATATTAAATTATTTGCGATTCGCGGTCATGGATGATCGAGGTAACAAAGCTGGTCCGGCCATCGCGTAATACCAGCCACCCGTTTCAAAATATCTATAATATGAAATATTGAACAGTGATAAATGAATAGCAAACAATCAGCCCGCGTTCGCCCACTATCAACCTCTCGCCCGACGGACATTAAAAACTCACACAAGAAAGTGAAGTACGAAGCCGAGTGACAGATAAATTTGATGAAGGGCTTTCGCATAGTCTGACCGAAGACGCTGTGAGGAGCTATTATGTAGGCCACGCTGAATATAGGAAACAGAAGACCGATCCGTACGATCTCCAATGCCTGAAGAACCATGTTCTTGCGACGGAATCCCGGAAGTCCCTCGTACCAGATGGAGGCCAGAAGTTGCTGCACGTTCGGATGGGCCACGAACTGCGAGAAGCAATAAATTTCGATAGTTCGCACGTGAAGGTGGAGGGACGATGAACGAGAGCGTTAAGAATAAGAGACGAGAAAGGGTGAAAACGAAAGACACCAATGTCGTCTCGACGAGCATTCTCGTACGATCCAACGAGAATTCCCCCTCGTCGCTTTTCTCCACCGCTCTCGAATGTCCATCCTTCGACTCCGCGCGTACTCCGTTCGTGCGAATTGCGGAATCGTCCCTTTACCTTCTTCTGGCGCAATTTAATGGCCAACTTGAGACGATTCAAGTGCATTCTCTCGCCGTGCTCGAAGGCCGGCCCGGTGGGATCGTGATTCAGCAATACCTCCAATTCGTACGAACTTCTCGTGTGGTCGAGCAACGCGGTCGCGAAGTCCTGGCACTGTCTTCTCAGTTCCTGTTACGGAGACGAAAATTTGCAGTTTTATTCAAAGTTACTCTTAACCGAATTGGTTGAGGAAGTTGGTGTGTTATTTTCAAAGCGAACTCGCAAGGACAATCTTAATGGAGTTTCGTCCGTTTCGGGTGGACAGCAGCTCCGCTCGTTCATTCACCTGATACTCGCACTTGAACTCGTGCTCGAGAAACGACAGTCGTCGAAGTTCCCACGAGAGCTCGAAGGCAGTGAGGATCGGGTCCTTCGAGGACAGAGCTATGAGGGACGGCGAGGCCAGCGCTCTGTAAGCGTTTATACGACTCCTCGAGTGCCTCAGCGAATCTTCCATCCGGGACGTAACGCACTCGTCGCATCTGCTTCGAGAAAAAAAAGCAAACAAATAAATAAAAAAATTAAGCCGTCAGCCAAATTCGATAAACAAGATATTTTTTCTTCAATTTTTGTTATCTCCGTTTTCCGGATGACTCTCGGCCATTTAGCGGACAGTTCGACCTCACGTAAGTTCAGAGAGAATTGAGAGAGAATTGCTAACAGTTGGGAATTTTCTTTTCTCTTTAATTTGTTACAAACATTTGGGAATTATTATTACGCAAAATCAATCGTTTCGGTACCTTCCATATGGTTGATTTTTTTCAGATTTTTATCCCATCGTGAAGGGTTCGTAATTTCTCTCTCAAATCTCCGCATTGCTTTGAAACAAAAAATTTAAAAAATACAAATTTAGCCGCCAGCTAAAGTTAAGAAACGTAAGTTCTTTTTTCAATTTTTTTTATCGCGTTTTTCTGGATGACTGAGCCACATTGATAGAATTAATTAATGAGTACAAAACAAATAAAAGAAACAGCATAATAATTACTGACCCGCAACGAACATCGTGAGGCATGGGCAGAACGGATCCTCGATCCAGTAGGATCTTGATGATCTCGTAGTTGTCCCGATGAGCTGAGAGTATCAGGGGTGAGATGTCCGGCGTGAATGTCGCTGTGTCCGGCGGCAGAGCTTCCCAGCTCTGATGAATCGATATATGATTTAGCCGATGAATTTATACCACCGGCGTGTAACGAAACAATACAGGATAAATAAAATCGGTAAATATTGTGCAAATTTTAGACGACATGCAAAGACGGTGCTAGCGAGTTTAACGTTACTGGCTACCGTAAGCATGCGATTGCATAACCACGCGTGCGATTATTAACCGACCCATGGAGCTTGGGTATAATTATTTAATAAATTGTGAAACTCGTGTCGGGCGAACGGATTAACTGATATCCAGTCGGAATCAGACGGTGGACCGTATTATTATTATTATGTGTGTGCAGGTGTGCGTTCGTGCATGCTCCCGTGTCGATAAAGTTTACAACCTCCCTCGCCGACTCCACTATCAAAACAGAAGGGAAGTCCCGGAGTGAAATTTAACAGGGTGAATTTCGTCGGAACTCTGCAATTGGAAAGCCCCGAAAGTTCCAGTCTCCGGGAGTTATCCGACTAATACTGGAGGCGTCGGAGGAAACCTGATTGTGAAGCACATAGACAGTGCATTCGATGCGCGGATATGTACATACATTCCTCGAGCATCGGAACGCATATACCAATTAAAGGGGGAGAGCGGGGCAAAATGGACCAATGTTCAACAATTTTTTTGAGGGCATAAAAAATGATTTCCACATGGCTTCCTCTATGATAAGGCTCGCTGATCGATTTTTTGCTTGAGCGTAGAGGAAGCTATGCGGAAAATTGTAATAAGTAAAGGAAACCATGTGCAAATTACTTTGCATCTTTTTTGTAAAGTTAAAAAGTGTCTACATCTCACAAAGTTAAAACGGACGAAAAGTTACCGCAAAGTTTATCGTAGAAAGTCGCGAACTGAAATTTGCATAATTTTGAAATACCTTTCACCGCTGATTACAAACCTGTAACACATTTTACTCACAGCGTGATATTGCATTCAGAAACTCGACTTAGACGTAAAAAAAAATTGGAAACTGTTAAAATCTTATAAAAAATCTAAATGGTCGAATCCATGTTTTGCTAAATTTAATATCAAACATTGAACAGTGTTAATCCATTCCTATATCAAACTCAAGTTCAATACCTCTACATTTATTACAATAAGACAGTTTTTAGTGATTAAAAAAAAATCAGAATCGCGAGAAATCTCCGATCTATGCGGTCCCATCTTGAATGGAAAAGACTGGTCCATTTTGCCCCGTTCTCTCCCTCCAGCGACGGAGACGTCACTACGATAAATAAGGTGAATATGGCCCTGCCTTCGTGTCACTGAGTTTTCGTGCCAATCAAGGTAGGCCATATTCCCCCCATTTGCTTAGGTGCAATTGTAGGTAAAGAAACAGAAAGATCACAGAGTCGTTCACGTATGAGCATATAAATTGTACGGTCTACGAACGGGCATACTGCAAGCGGGGAGGAGCTGACTGCACAGAGCGAATCTTCTTACGTGGGGCTCGCCGTTTCTATGGACCGTCTTCTCGTGCTCCAGCAGTACCTCAACAGCCTCCACGAACTCTTCCGATATCGCGTGAAGAAGGGCGTCCTTCGTTTCGACCTTGTACTCGATCAAAAGCTCGACCATCTCGAGATTCTCGTTGTCGATTGCCATTAGCAGGGCCGATCTTCCGAGCGGATCGACGCAATTCATGTTTATCCAGTCGGAGTCCTGGGCCCGCTGCAGCATTCTGCGAGAATTCCACCACTTTAACGGAGCGCCTTTAATGGGTCGCAGAAGTAAAAAATAATAATAATAAAAATCTCCACTTTTTTTTTCGAACGGGGTCACAACTGCAGCACAAAATGAAACCATCCAACCCTTCATCTCCTTTCGTAAATCTAAAAAGATTCGCTGAAAAACAGTAAAATAAATAAGTGACTCTTTCACTCGTTTATCGACGACCGTCCGTGCGACAAAAAACAGCGATGAAAATAAATAAAATTTGCTTTCACATCTCCCTAATCGTCTCGCCTTAACGGATACTCTCTCTCACACGCTTCGGTTCTCCCTCTTCACTTTACGCGGTAAACTTTTATAGAACATCAAACTTTACCTCCTCACCGAAGCAACGTCACCGCGCTCCACAGCGAGAAGATATTTCTTCTCGTCCAGCGACAAACTCGCCATCTCCTGATGCGGCCTCACCACGTTCTCCTCTTCCATCATCCCGTGTATGCTGTGCCTCTGTGAAAAAAACAAACTAAATTTAAAAACATGAAAAAAAAAAATAAAAAAAATAACAAAAATAAAGAAGTACACTGAGAAAAAAAAGAAATGGTTGCATTTTTTTAAAGAAAGCATTTGCTTAAGCAAAGAAAGATTTAAAAGAGCATTTGCTTAAGCAAATGCGCGTTGACATACGTTCGAAAGTTTATTTTGTTGGTAAAGCGGAAACATTTCTTTCAATCGAACAATTTTAAATCAATTGAACCAAATAATCGTTAAACAAAACAACGCTTTATTTGTACAAACCAAATAACAGCATTGAGCGTCCATCACCGCGACTTTTTGTAACAACCAATTTTTTTTTGTCTCACTGTATAAAAATCAAAAAGTACCATGCGAATGCAGCGAGGATTTCGTTCGAAAGGGTACATAATTCGTCGACACCTGTTGGTCCGGACGGCCGTCGTGTGCAGCACGGTTGAATTAATATACGAGAGGAGGGTGGCTTTCACGCCTGAAAACGAACGGGAGGACCGCGTGCGGCATGGACCACTGTGCGTTAGAGGCTCGGTGACCGCAGGTCCTCGGCTCATGCAGCGTCATTCATGTGATTTTTATCATTATTAAAAAAAAAAAAAAAAAAAAATTATCGTATATTAACCCATAACGCGTATATCGGGAGATGCGTAAATGAAACGCTTGCAGCCAGGACGCGCCATCCGCATGGATGAAATGTGTTATTGCATACAGGGGTGCGCCTGTGCGCGTGCAGCCCTTGTTTCAGTCTATCCATCACGGTCCTACATAGATATTCCAATAGCACGTGTGCTCCTCGAGGGTTGTGTATGCGCTCGAGGGGTATTAGTATATACGGAGGAAGGAAGAGGAAGAGAGACGGAGAGAGCGTGAAAGCACGCGCGCGCGCGCGTGCGAGCGCCTCGAGGGTGTGGTCGCTCGACAATTGTGAGAGGGAGCGCCAGGGTAAACACTCGTCCTCGTAGTCTTCGACATCCTGTCCTCTTCCTCACCGTCGTTCTTCTTCTTCTTCCTTTGCGTCGTAAAGTGGCCTTCGGAATAGCGTCATATATACATAGATATAATATATATGTATGTATATATGTATGTATATATGTATATATATGGGGGAGGATGGAAGCGAGGTAAAATGGACCGGTGTGCTCCATTTCGGATGAGCCTCACACGAAAAATGTGCGAGTGGTCCGTTTTGCTCTACTCTGTCGATACATCTATACGTTACGCCTGAGGCGTTCCCTCCGGTTCGGCGGGGCTTTTTCTCTCACTCTCTTTATCTCATCCTGAGGGAGTCTCGAGGGGTTTTAATAGCGCGCGCACGGTGTGCCGTAGTGGATGTAGCTCGGGAACAAGAGAGGCCTGCACACCCCGAGCGCCTTTACTTATGTGTGTGCAATACGAGTGTGTATGCTCTCGAGCTTTGTCTATCTGTCTACCTGGCCAACTCCGGGAGACTGACGCTTTCACAGCTGCCACGCCTAACCGAGCTTTGACGAATCGTGCGCTGTATTCGCGCATACGAGCACGTGAACTTACGAGGAAATTGAATTCCTTTTGTTGCGGTACCGCGACTCGGCTTGTATTATGCGCGTTGCAGTATCGAATATTTGCGGATTGGGGTAATTCGGAGGGGTGGGGATCGAGAGCGGGGCGAAACGGAACACCGGTTTGTGACGGGCCATTTCTAATAGAAGAGACTGGTCCGTTTTAACCCGCGTTTTCGTTTCGATCCGCTCTCCCCTCTGACCAATCGTTCCGATATCTCTTTGCAAAGTTAATCGAACCGTTTCCAGGTTCTCGAGTCTGCGAACCACACCACTGTGAAGTTACCACCGAATTGGCACGATTCTCATACGAAATTCCATGCTGGAATATCCGGATTGTATGGCCAATCAGACTTTTTTTTTTTTTTTCATGCATCTTCGGAAATGTGTTGGATTAAATTACCATCATTCCCGTCTCTGTAAACCATGTGAAGATACCGTGCGACAAACTCCACTGTGTGTTTCACGGAGGATAGGTTTAAGGATCTTCGCCAGTCGAGGCGTCTCATGATTGTCCACGAAAGGAGAAATAAAGCTTTCAGGTACTGTGGATAGTTCCTTCTCCCGTTTTTCCCACTCTTCATCGCCGTATGCTGGGGCTACTTTGAGTAGAAGACACTGGTCCGTTTTAATCCGGATTTCAGTTTCGCCCTATTTTTCCCAACGGCCAATAGTTCCGATATTTCTTTGTAAGGCCAATCCAGCCGTCTTCAGGGTTTCGAATCCACGAACCAGTCCACTGTGAAATTCCTACCGAGTCAGCTCGATTTCCATACCGGCACATCCGAGTTGTATGTTCCTTTTTTCATGCACCATCCGCAAACTGTTGGGTTTTATTACGGTCATCCCCGTATCTGCAACGCATGGAAAGATAATGTACAACAAACTCCACTGAGTGTTTCGCGGAGGATAGGTTTAAGGATCTCCGCCAGTCGCGGCGTCTCACGACGGTCCCCGAAAGGAGACATAAACCTCGCAGAGACTGTGGATGGTTTTCTCTCGATTTCCCATATCATCACCCTCATCATCGCCTATGGCGATATGGGAAATCTCTATATCTTCATCGCCCCATGCTAGGGCGATTTCGAATAGAAGACATGGGTCCGTTTTAACCCGGGATTCCGTTTCACCTCGCTCTCCCCTACGATCAATCGCTCCGATATCTCTTTGCAAAGTTAATCCAACCGTTACCAAGGTTTCGAATCTACAAACCAGACCCCAGTGAAATTACTACCAAATTCCGTGCTGGAACATCCAGATTGCATGGCCAATGAGGCTTTTTTCTTCCATCCGAAAACTGTTGTATTAAATTACGATTACCCGCGTCACTGCAACCCATGTGAAGATAACCTACGACAGACTCCACTGTGTATCTCGAAAAGAAGACATTGGTCCGTTTTAACAGCCCGCTCTCCCCTATGACCAATCGTTCCGATATCTCTTTGCAAAGTTAATCCAACTGTTACCATGGGTTTGAAACTACAATCCAGACCCCAGTAAAATTCCTACAAAATTGGCCCGATTTCTTTGCTGGCACATCCAGATTGCATGACCAATGAGGCTTTTTTCTTCCATCCGAAAACTGTTGTGTTAAATTACGATTACCCCCGTCACTGCAACCCATGTGAAGATACCCTACGACAGACTCCACCGTGTATCTCGAATAGAAGACATTGGTCCGTTTTAACATCCCGCTCTCCCCTATGACCAATCGTTCCGATATCTCTTTGCAAAGTTAATCCAACCGTTACCATGGGTTTGAAACTACAAACCAGACCCCAGTGAAATTCCTACCAAATTGGCTCGATTTCCTTGCTGGAACATCCAGATTGCATGGCCAATGAGGCTTTTTTCCCATCCGAAAACTGTTGTGTTAAATTACGATTACCCCCGTCACTGCAACTCATGTGAAGGTAACCTGCGACACACTCCACCGTGTGTCTCGCGGAGGATTGCATTTAAGGATCTCCGGCAGTCTCGACGTCTCACGACCGCGCCACATCCTCACGACCGCGCCACATCCTGTGGGCACGAGAAGAAATATAAAGCTCGCAGACACTGTGGATAGTTCCTTCTCTCGATTTTCCCTATCATCACCCTCATCGCCTATGGCGATATGGGAAGTCTCTATATCTTCATCGCCCCGTGCTAGGGCGATTTCGAATAGAAGACATTGGTCTGTTTTAACCCGGGATTCCGTTTCACCCCGCGCGCCCCTATGATCAATCGCTCCGATATCTCTTTGCAAAGTTAATCCAACCGTTACCATGGGTTTGAATCTACAAACCAGACCCTAATGAAATTCCTACCAAATTGGCCCGATTTCCTTGCTGGAACATCCAGATTGCATGGCCAATGAGGTTTTTTTCCCATCCGAAAACTGTTGTGTTAAATTACGATTACCCCTGCAACCCATGTGAAGGTAACCTGCGACACACTCCACCGTGTGTCTCGCGGAGGATTGCATTTAAGGATCTCCGGCAGTCTCGACGTCTCACGACCGCGCCACATCCCTTTTTCCCATTCTTCGCCGCCCTACGCTTCGCGGTACGTTATAGTAATACGATACATCGGATCAGTGTCGAGGATGGTATTTCACCCTCGCGCGAGCTCGCGGAAACGACGTTAAAAGCTTCGGGATGAGCCGAGGTGGAAGCTCGACTGGGACAGAGAGAGTGTCTAAATTGTCCTCCTTCCGGCGAATCCTCCAGCTCCATGGGGGCGGAGTGTAATGCACGCTTGAAGAGGGAAAAGGTAATAAGAGCTGGCAAGGCGAAAAGACACACAGACTCACTCACCGCTGCATTCGATGTGGAGTCACGGCTGTGGAAAGGAGTGAAGGGGAACCGGGAGGAGGATCTCGTTCGGGAGTTCTTTCAACCGGCAACCCCTTTTACGACCTCTTACCTTGACTTTCTTGTTGCCTTCCGGCTTCTCGAGCAAGCTCGTTGTCTGGTGATGAGGCGGGTGAGAGCACGGGGTGAGCGGCGGCGCCTCCGGGTCAAAGGTAACGTGCTGCTGCTGATGGTGCTGATGATGTTGGCCAGCCCCACGACCGATGCCACGAAGGAAGCCGGCAGCGGGGTTTGGACGTGGACCCCCACCGCCGCCTCCCATCGACGATCGCGGCATTGTTCTCGTCGTCATGGGCAAATCCCTGGTGACATCGGCGTCGGAAGGAGCCGCGAAATCGAAGAACCTCCCGGCGTCGGCGATGCTCTCCTCATTCTCGTCCGCGCTTTCTGAAACGAGAGACGACGGAAGGTTTGTATTAAATTTCCGATAAACAGACCGGATGGGCTTAGGGCAGACAGGGGTCGAAAGTGAGGCGGGATGTCGAGGGACGGAAAGGGACACATTTCAGGCCAGGGAACTTCTTTCCTTTGAGCGCTGAGCTGATAGAAGCGGGACAGCAGTTTTCATAAAATTACGGACACTGATGAAAATTTAATGGTTACATTTTATCGAATTTATTATCGAGTTTATTGCATTTTATGGGCTGAATTTTCGAATGGTTGAATTTATCTCGTGGAATGGAATTCATTCAATTCGGTGGCCTTCATTTTCTAATGGTAACATTTTAGCTCGCGGAATTGAATTTAGGGTAAAAGTGGGGAATATGGCCCGGTCCATATATCATTGATTTACGTGTTAATCGAGGTGGGCCATATTCACCACTTTTACCCTATTCAATTCGGTGGGCAAAATTTTCTAATGGTTGAATTTTCGCTCATGGAATAAAGTTTATTCCATTGCATGGGCTACATTTTTCCATGAATTTCAGCCCTCGAAATAAAGTTTACTCCATTCAATGGATTAAATATTGCAATAGTTAAATTTTCGCCCACGCGATGGAATTTCGTCGCAGACACTCACAGTGAGTATCTGTCGCCGTCCGGCTTATCGTCACTCGACATCGGACTACCTTCCCCACGGGAAGAATATCCCCGCTCGATAGAAGACACGACGATAAAATGGTCCAATATTGCATTTCAATATCGTCGATACGTTGTATACAACTGTTATTGCCACACCGCTTATGGTTTCAGTGCCTACAGAACCGCGACTGTGAAGAATCGCGAACGATGAATGCGCCTTCAAAAACCCTGTCGAAAACGACGAGTTCGATTAATCCGTCGATTGAACCGCGACGGCTGGAGGGGGGGGGGGGGGGGGGGGGCGCCGGGGCGAAAAGAGAGATTTGCCCGAGATTCGATGCGGGTCGCGCGACCGTACGAAATACACTATCACACTGTGTGCTTCCCGATTAGGGTTCGATGCGAACCAACGCTTATCGCGAACCGATCGATCAGCCGTCCACTCGAATACTCCTCGATCGTTAAACTCTCCTACTCGCGTATACATACATACATATCCATACATGCATATTTTTGTTTCATAGAGTCTATAAAGACTCTTCGAGTAATCGTCCATTAAATTCCATGTATCAGTGTTTTACACCGATAGAAATAAAATTCTACGGCTATTTATTATCTCCATTCTCGCTTCTCATTTATCCGATACACACACGCGCCCTCGGGCTGTCCAGAACGAGGCACTACATTGGTACGTACAGAGGAGCGGATGAGCCCGCGTGTAGTACACACGAAGAGAAACCCTCAAACTCCAACCGTCGCTCGAGGCAATTCGTTTTCACGATCCGGCGAACCCTAAAACGTTTCTTGATGGCGAACAGATCTCTGAGCCGAGGGGGGTTTATACCACGCTGGCTGGTTACCTACTGCCGTTTTTTTCCCCCCTCTTCCCTCCCGAGCAGCCGCGGCGAGTCCTGTTATCTGGGGAGACGATGATGGATCGACGAATCTACTATCCGCTTCTTAGCTGGATATCTCGTACGGACATGTGACTTTTCTTAAACCCCCTCGGAGCTCAACGATCCGTGTCGTGCGCCCTGCATAATTTTTCTCCGCGCCGGGACGGCATTCTATGCAGAAAAAAAAGTGCAACTTTTTAAAAATTAATTTTATATTTTTTTCGTCAACGAAGCGTATTTTTTATACCGACCAGTGATTTCGGTCAAATCAAACTTGTGTGATTTTTCGGTCTCGCGGTTGTAAAATGAAAATAAAATGTTCGACGAAAAATCCTCTACGATTTATCGGTTCGTAGAAGCGATCAGATCGTGCAGAAAAAAATTTGCGGTAGCGAATGTTATGTTTTATTTCATATTCGTGCACGGCAATCGCGCATCACACGGTCGGTGAACGAAGGGTCGGTCGCGATGGATCTTGGATCGATCCTTCATTTAATTACCGACTAAAAATATAAATATCGTTTTCCCTAAAATCGATGAATGGAAATGTACTCCTTTTTTGTTATCATGTATAAAACCGAATATTATTTTTTATTTCATATTCGTTTCCGGCACACTGTAAAAAAGTTTGTACTCTTTACTTATTGTCCACAATTTTTCATTAGTTAATTTTCGGATCGCATCATCCAGTTCTAGTTCAACAAACAAAAGTACAAACTGAAATGGTTAATTACACGGAAAATAAAACGACGGGTGTGCAATATTCAAACCTTGACAAACGAGTCTGTGACTTGTCGAACAAAATTATTTTTGCAAAACTTCGTATTCCAATTTTACCTCACAATAGACAGATAGATAGATAGATTTGTTTATTTCGTGTTCTAGGGCCTAAGCCCCCTAAGAACACCGCGCCACCAACCAAAAAACCAGCATAAATGAAAACTATGAAAGTAACATAAGGTAATTCGAAAACAATAATAAAAAATATTACAACAAAACTAATGAGATAATAATAAAATCCAAAAGAATACAAATAATAAGAATATAGAATATAATAATAAAATAGCATAATCCGAAAAGAATATCGAAATCTCAAATCAATCTGTATTTAAAAATCACCGACTAAAAACCAATATTCTCGTCCCTAAAATCAATGGACAGAAACTTCTTCTTTTTTGTACCGTGCGTGAGAATCCGAGTGCGACAAGATCGTCGGGTCTGGCGATGGAAATGAAGAATCGACGTTGCATTTCGGCAATTGTTCGGCCTCGTTATCAGGCCGAAGGCGGGGGGAGGAGGGGGAGTAGGGGGGGGGGGGCTTTTGGCGCATGCGGCGCGGTCGGGATCCTTTGATATCGTTGAGAGGAGCGCGCGATCGATACACAGCTATGAGGCAAGTTACACTTGTATTAAACCGGCTGCACTATGGTCTCTGACTGGCCTCGGCAGGAGTTGCCTCACAGTTATGCCTCGCGGTTAGCAGGCAGACTTCGACCCCTCGACCTCTCGGTTAGGGGTCGTTGCGCCGAAGACGCCGTTGCATGCTTCCGACCCGAGAGGCTCCTGCAAAGAGTAACCAGATCGATAAAGTAGTACGCTATAACCTGCGCCGGCCGCAATGTGGTGGCCCTTTGGTCCGTACCGCGGGAATCGCAGGTGCACCGCTGCGAGGCGGTACACGTGGGCGCCGCGGCTACCTGCACACGTGTGCGAAAGAGGTGAGTCGGAGCGGCGGGTGCGAAGGGGGGGTGGGGAGAAAACGCGAGGGACGTAATCTCCGTCGGCTATTACCTCAACCGCCAAGGGGTTGTCGGAGAGGGAGATCGATGTTACTTTAATGCGCGCCTCCCGTGTGATTGATGACGTTCGGAGCGTATTATGAAGGCGTATATTACGGGCGGAAGGTTGTCAGCGGTGTTGGTATTGGTGTCGGATAATCCGGGAAGACTCGGCGGGGGAGGGGGAGGTGGAAGAGTTAGATGTCTCGTATAAAACGTTCCGAGGACTATCATCCGAATCTCTGGCGAATAGGCGGCTAAGACCCGCGAGGGTTCATTGACCCCCCGCCTACTCGCAGGAATATTCTCTTATACACCTGTTGCTCTCCGCTGTGCCTCTCGCACCCTGCCCGCGTTTACTGGTACCAGAAACATGAGCAATGGATGAAGAGGCTTGACTTGTGTATACCTTTCGGCGGAGCGACTTGGAGCAGAGGAAGTGTTTGCATGAGTCTGGTTGCGTGGACGGGTGGGACTGTTGGGGTAGAACCGCTTGATGGTTGAGAGGCGGGCAGGGGGTGCAGGGGCAACATGGAGAAGCTGCGGACCGCGGGCAGGTGAAATCGTCAACAGCAAAGTATTCAGGAATATCAATTGCAGCACTAAATTACACCCAGAAAAAAAAATTTGACGGCCACCCTTTATTAAGATTAAGTAAAATACTTGGTTGATTTAAATAAATATTTATTTAAATTAAGTAAATAGTTGCCTAAATGAAATAAATATTTATTTAAATCAAATAAATATTTTACTTAATCTTAATGAACGGTGGCCGTCAAATTAATTTTTTTTCTAGGGGTGGGTACGAAAATTTTTTTCGGTCATTTGATTGAAAGATTAGTTGCGCCACTGGGGTAAAATGGGCATTTCCACATAATTTTTTAAAGGCATTGGATAAACAGGCTTGACTTGTGGAGCAACTTGCAGAGGAAGTGTTTGCATGAGTCTGGTAGCGTGGACGGTTGGGACTGTTAGGCCAGGACTGCTTGCGATGCGGGCAGGGGTTGCAGGGGCAAAATGGACAAGCTGCGGACCGCGGGCAGGTGAAGCGGTGAACCGCAAAGTATTCCGGGAAATTCATTGGAGCACCAAATTAGGTACGAAAAAAAGTTTCGGAAATTTGAATGGAAGACTAGTTGAGACACTGGGGTAAAATAGGCGGTTCCATATAATTTTTTGAAAGTCATTGGACAAACGGGCTTGACTTGTGTATACCTTTCAGCGGACCGACTTGGTGTACAGGAACTGTCTGCTTGGCGCTGGTAACGTTTGACGGTTTGATGGACTGCTTGACGGTCTTGAGACGCGCAGGGAATGCAGCGGCAAAATTGAGATGTTTCGAACCGCAGACACGGGGTAAAATACTGTACAAACTATATAAAAATGTCCCGGAAATTCGATTGGAACACTAGTAAAATTACACTACACTAGTAAATTGTGTCAAATTTACACGAGTAAATTGGACACTGGGGTAAAATGGGTTCTTCCACACAATTTTGTTTCCTCGTAGAAGAACCTTTTTTTTTCATTGCGCATTAAAGCAGTTTTTTTTAAGGCGGCAGTCTCACTGCGCGCTGACTTCGCATTTTTGTTCCACAAAAAAAAATAAAAAATCAACGATTACTTAAAAATCTGAAAAGATTCATACGTATTCAGAAAAATAAACGAATCATTTTCATAAAAAAGAAAAGTTTTGTTCCCGAATAATTTGTTAACCAATTAATTTTTTGGTGAATTTGTTAATAACACTTTGCAATTATTATTATGCAAAATTAATCTTCTCAGTAGCTTTAGTATACATGATTTCTTTCAGATTTTTACACCATCAAGAAGTACTTACAATTTTCACTTGTTGTTGTCGAACTTATGCGCAGTCAGCGCGCAGCGAGACTCCCTCCTTAAGGACTATAGTCGTCTTAATTGAGTCTTAATTGAAAGGCCCGAGGTAAAAAGTGAAACGAGAGTTGCCGAAGAGGCTGACCTTCAAGATCGGGCGTCAACTCCCGAAGCGGGACCGGATGTGTACCGTGTAAACCGAACCATAAAGAACACTCCCGTATTCCGGTGGCTGCGCAGTTTTTTCCGCGGCAACGATCGGCCGATAAATCATCGTAAATCCTCCGCCACCGGGGGCAGGAGCAAATGAGTTTGAATATCGTTCGAGTCACGACCGTCCGCTCCCTCCGCTTTTTCTGTATACGACCGAGCCAGATATTTTTACAAGATACCGATGGCCTGGCTCTTTCAACTTTCGCGGGAAACACGCTCATGAAAAATTTATCCCTCGTCCGCAACACTCGCGTTAGGCCATGGTTTTTAACAAGTCCGACCGCTCCGCCGCCGCCGACGGGAATGTTTCCAACGCTCGCCATCGCGATTCATCGCACGGCTCAAACCGCCGGTGTACGCGAGAGTAAATCATCGCCAGATGCGCTAAATCCAAACAGCTTGTCGAGCTTTCGCGGCCGCTAGGAAGAACCCGCCTTGCCTCTGGAGCTTCAACCGAATTCTGACGAGGTGTTCGAGGACGGATGTTGAGGCTACGCGCCGGTGCGCGATCGCGAGACCGTTCCCACATCGGTCTTAATATAGCCCCTTCGATATTTTGTATATCTTGTGGAAACAGATCGGTGATCAAATAACAAAATATACATAAAGTGTACATGCATGTATATTGCAGCTTAAAAAAAAATATATATATATATATATATACTCGATGGAGCTTAGCAATTATCCCGTCCAGCCGGGGGGGCAGGCCTGTGCTCTCGTCTGTTATCTTGAGATCCTATAATCGCGAAGGCTCGCGGGTGCTCATAGGCGAGCCTGCAGTGACTCGAGGGCTTTCGTCGAACCTCCAACTTTTAACGAGTCTCCAGCGAGCAATATAGCGCATATTGCCGACGAGCTCGACCAACTAACGCTGGGCCCTATATATGTCTCTCTATAATATCTATATATGTATACACATACATATATATAGATATATGTGTATATATTTTCCTATCCAGCATTCCTTACTAATTCGGTAAATGGCTTTCTCGCACATAACTCGCGAGTTCAGTGCCACGAGACGCCGGTTTTAATGTAATACGCGCGCGAGGATCTTGATAAAATATAGGGAGGTAGGAATGGGTTAAAGCTCGAAGACGGTTATTCGGTCAACCGGGGGCGGGGGCGGGCGATGGAGTTGGGGTAAAATCGTTTCGCGAGTTCTTCGCTATGGTCTCCCTTTCCTTAAGGGTGGCGGAAATTCGCGGCGAGCCTCTCCGTCCGTCCTGCCGGACGTCGAAGAGGCGACGACGACGACGGGGTTAATTTAATCAACACGCCCGGCGCAAAGGAAACGAGGGTGAAACGGTCGTCGGACGTTGGGACTTCGCTCGACGGGGAATAAACGGTTGTAATAAACCTACGGGAAGATTAGAAAGTTAATAACGCGAAGAAAGAACTCGCGCCCTTCGAAAAAAGTATACATGTATATTCGATGCTCTGTCGCGAAAATTCGTTGTATTGCTCGTTGTTGAAACTAGCCGAATTCGATAAACCGGCATTTAGCAAAATTTTGTATATTTTATTTAAATCACATCGAAAGTTTCCGCATCTGGAGACGTTTTTTTTTAACGTGAAAACAACTTTTCAAGGGAAAGGAATGTTACTTTCTATTTTTTTTTATTTTCTTACCGTTTACAAAACATCCATAAAAGTATAATAATGCGAAGAAAGAACTCGCGCCTTTCGAACAAAAAATAAACAAAAAAAAAATATATATATATATGTATATACTCTATGCTTTATCGCAAAAATGCATTCTATTGCGATATACCAGCTTAAGTCGACAAACGGGACTGCAGTAAAATATCTTCTTTAATTCTCATGGAAAGATTACGCGTGCAGGGCAATTTTTTTTTTTGTTCGTCCAGAATTTGGGATTTTTTTTGTCTTTATTTAAGGTGAAAAAAAAATGTTCAAGCGAAAGGAATGTTACTTTCTGTGTTCTTTTCTTTTTTTTCTTGACATTTAGAGAACATGCCCGAGGCGCGGGAAGCGCTCTGATGCCGCTGGTAAGTATAATACCTCGGACAGAGCTCCCTTAATGAAGCAGGAATTGTTTTTCTACCGGGAACAATGGGTGGAGAGCCGACGGATGGAAAGTTCTTCTGTTGTACTCTACGGCGGATTATTCGCCTTCCCCCCTATTGTCCGACGATAAACTTAAGAGCGAACTCATTTCGGTGTGGCCACTATCAGCGGCCGTGCAGGCGCAAACGACTACCCACTGGGCGCGCGCTGGGCCACTCTGCAGTGGAAATAAAATTGTTGGGCGGCCGCACGGTCGGGGAGCGAACGAACGGAGCGAATCCACCGTACTCCGAGAAACTCAAGTAGCAATTAATTCGTTCGGACCAAACCCGCGATTTGCGCGAGGAATCGTGCGGAATCGTCAAAAATTTCGCTACCCCCAATTAAAATAATGTAATGAAACTTTCGCTACGGACGGACGACATCATTATATCCCAGCGAGCGCGCCGTGTCACACTTCCGAACTCGTCCAAAGTTCTGAACTCGTCCCATCGGCTCGAATTGACACATTCTGACAAATCAGTTTTAAAAAAAATATTTGTGAGATAAAAAAAACAAAATTGTAGAACATACATGGTACATTTTATAATATGTCGCCGTAATTAGAATTAGATAAACATTTAATTACAATCAAATTTATCCGTGCATCTGATGTATCATTTTTTGTATCTTTTAACTCTTGACTAGGGTAAATATCGACCCAACGCGTTTCTTCTACGTGCAACAGACTTATGAGCAGTAAATGGGGTTTTCCGCACATGAATCTCTTCGCTTTTAATACGGAATAGAATGGCATGTGACAAATTTTATTTTATTGAAATATAGGAGGTAAAAATGACCCAAAACGTAACGAAAATTGGCAATAATCAAATTTTTTAATATTAATTTTGTTAAAGTTTAGGGGGTAAAAATGACACTTGTAAAATCCAAAACGTTACGAGAATCGGAAAAAGTTGAATTTTTTGAATATCGTCTGGGGTGGTTTTCACCCCATACATGAGTACATACGAAAATACGTCACTTCCTATTGAAAAATGATATCCATTTTTCGAGCCGGAAGCGACATTACCGACAAAGTGTTTAATGTTTCTCTGCGAAAGTATCCCGAAACGGATGAATTAACGAACGCGCGGAGCTCGACCCGCGTCGACATAGAAGGTTCAACCGTCGAGACGATGCAAAAAGAATTGTTTATTCAATGTTTTACCAAAACTCTCCACACGGTCGTACCCGGAAGTTGAGACGAGACGATGGAAAGAGAATCGTTTATTAAATTGTTTGCTAACATTCTCCGCACCGTCGTACCCGGAAGTTGAAAAATGGTACTGCAGAGAGAAAAATATATGCCCAATCAGGGTGTGTAACTGCAGCCGACTGTTTGCCGACCGTTGCAGCCCGTGGGCTTCGAGTGGAAGAAAATCGTTGCCGCGATGGCCGAACGCACCTCCCGCAGCCGCTCTCCGGTGGCTCGTGGATAACTCTCTAATTCACCCTCGTTATCCAGCGTTAGCCCACGCGAGCCAGCCGGCACGTAATGTAAGCAGCAATTAACCGCGCGGCTCTCGCGAGCCGGCGATTAACGATCTGTTTGCACTCAAGCGACAGGAAGGTACGGCGTGCCTTCCTGATTGTCAACGGCGCGACCCGCTAGGCCCGAGTGGAACGACACACAGTGGCGAGGAGTTCGCCAATAACCGGACGGGAGAGCAAAGCAGAAAGAACAAAAGAACAAAAAAAAAAGAACAAAAGGATCTTTCACGAGTTCAAACGGGAGTTCGCGGAAACGAAGTTCCAAAAGAGGGACCTCCATTAGTCTTTCCCACCGCATCGCGTGCCTCTCGCCTTTCCTTTGATACTCAGCAAAAAGTCAGAGCCGCCGAGATACATATCGGTGACGGAGCACCCGGAGAGCAGACCGTCCAAAGCTGGACCGAGTGGGCGCTTTCCCCAGTAAAACTAGCAGACGCGCGCGCTCGGCGAACCCGCGAGTTCTTTTCTAGAACTTGCGGCCTTTTACCTCAGACCCTGCTTTTTTCCCGTGCAAGGATTTTCGGGTCACACTTGTGAAGGGAGAGGAGTTCATTTTTGTTTTAGACGCTATATAAAAAAAAATAAACAAGTATTATCGTTAGAGTAGGACTTCGATTATCCGAGGTCCAATTATCCGAGCACACCGCGTTAACCGGGTTGTAAGCTTGGATGAAGGTGCTCGCACATAAAACAACGTTTGCCGTTTTCCGTCACACAGACGAGTCGATCGCACCAGATTGGACACCAATACGCGACCATCAGCCAATTCGGGCTGTGTTTGTGTAAAATACGCCACGGCCTGTCTGTGTTTCGTACGTAGTTTTGTCTGCGAGCAGCTTAGTACGAAAAACTCGGATAAAGCAACATACCCGCGCATGGAATAATAACTCCTACATTGTTGCATACGCGCTTAAAGTTGCACAAGTTTGCTGCGCCTCTATATTGCGAGCTGTAAATACATTAGTTTCCACTCGGTTTCCATCCAGTAAATGGTAGAACATTGTGATGTCTCAAAAAAGTTAATGTTTATATGAAGTGGTGTGTTATTTTTAAATATATAATTGTAGTACAAGTTTGAATTGAGTATATTATCCGTCTTATTCAAATTTTCGCTTATCCGACGTACACTTTCCCCACATTACCTCGGATAAACGGGGTTCTACTGTATTTGTGTATTAATGTCGTGTATTTTTTCTTGCACTGTATCATTGTCGTCAATTTCGACAAATAGACCAATCAATCAAAATCCGCACACAATCGTACATTAACCACTTAATCTTCATGACTATTTTCGTAAATTATATAAGTAACATAAATTGACATAAATTCATTCCTCACTTGTTACAATTGTTTCACTCCATTCGGATCCATATTCCCTTTTCTCAATAATTTATCCAGTTTTATTTTGACGAATTTTCAGAGCAAGTGCAATGTACAAGAGCAAGTACAATGCCGGTGCCACAAATAAAATATAACAAATAACTTATCACGGTTATCGCTGTCGTTCAATGGCTCTTTTTGCGGTTCTGGGTCACGAAGTCCGAAGCGGCGGGAATTGTAAATTCCGCTGGCCAAGCGGATTCGAGACGCGGATTCTCTCCTCGACTCGACAAACGAGACGTCTTCCTCACTCGACATCCCCAGAATGAAAAACGTCGAGATTTTGGGGGTACCGAGGAGGTGTTCCTCGTTACGTCACACGCACGTGTGACGTATTTCCATATTTTCGGGTGTACCGATCGCTAATCAATACGCACGGATCCGAGTAGAAATTTTCGAGCGTTACATCGGGCCCTGAGGAGGCCTGATAAGGCCTTATCAGGACCCTATCAGGGCCCGATGTAACGCTCGAAAATTTCTACTCGGCGAAGTGTCGTTCACCCTTCTCGGAGGGCTCGAAATTTTTACTAATTTTTGTCGCATCTTACACACTTTACGCGCAACTAATTTTTGTCGCATCTTACACACTTTACTCGCAACTAATTTCTGTCGCATCTTGCACACTTTACTCGGAACTAATTTTTGTCGCATCTTACACACTTTACTCGCATCTAATTTTTGTCGCATCTTACACACTTTACTCGCAACTAATTTTTGTCGTGTCTTACACACTTTACTCGCAACTAATTTTTGTCGTATCTTACACACTTTACTCGCAACTAATTTTTGTCGCATCTTACACACTTTACTCGCAACTAATTTTTGTCGTGTCTTACACACTTTACTCGCAACTAATTTTTGTCGCATCTCACACACTTTACTCGCAACTAATTTTTGTCGTATCTTACACACTTTACTCGCAACTAATTTTTGTCGCATCTCACACACTTTACTCGCAATAAATTTCTGTCGCATCTTACACACTTTACTCGCAACAAATTTTTGTCTCATCTTACACACTTTTCTCGCAACTAATTTTTGTCGTATCTTACACACTTTACTCGCAACTAATTTTTGTCGCATTTCACACACTTTACTCGCAACTAATTTCTGTCGCATCTTACACACTTTACTCGCTACCTTTCTATTGGTCGGAAGCTCTCAGAGGAATGAGCCATTCCATACCGGGGAAAATCATCCATTTCGCACTCGGCGAAGTAGAAGTTTAACGTACGCGCGCGGCCGTGGATTCACAATGGATATATGCGGGTGTGAAAAGTGAGTCTCACGCTCCCCCTGTCTCTCAATCGAATTGTCAGTCAACGGGGAGGACGAGTGCACGCCCGACTAACTGGATCGTGCCTATCGGGTCCTCCTCGTCATCCATTCATCGGGCGATCTCTCCTATCCTTATAACGCCGCTAACGAGATCTCTCGAATACGCCCGCACACGGGGAGTTGGAGAGGCGCGTCCGGAGTCGATTGATACGCGAGGGCGAGATGACGACTCAACGCCCGCGGTATTCACTCGTTCCACCGGATATTGGCAAGTGGGGAATCCGATAAGCAGACATGACGTCCACGGAGTCACGGTAAAGCGGCGGAAGGCCTTCTCCTTCGGTGACTCGCTCCATAATGCTGTTTCTGATATAGATGACTCGGGGTGTGCAATGTGCTCCGAAACACGGTCGACACTTGCCCGGCTCTTCGTACAAATTCGTCCGGGCTATCGAGGAAAATCCTCCGGAAGGTAATCCGAACGTTTTTTGTACATAAAATAATTTTTTTTTTTTTGTCGATCAACGAGATCGAATTAAATTGAATGCGAATTTGGGTCATGCGGGAGAAGAGGTAAACACAAAGCACGGATGGCTTTCAAGCAGACGTTAATAATTTATCGCTATTTACACACGGGCTACGCAGAATTTGTCTGATTTTGTTTTTATCGATTAATCGGAACGGAATAAATAAAAAAAGAAGCGATAAAAACTAAACTCTACTGGGTTTCGAGCAAACGATGGAAATTTGTCAGTATTAGCGTCCGGTGTATGCAAATTTTTTTTTATTTTATCTTTTAACGAGAACGGAATATATTGATGGCGAATTTGAGCCATCCAGGAGAAGAGTTAAACACATAACTCGACAGGCTTTCGAGCAAACCTTAACAATATATCACTATTCACCCCCTATGCAGAATTTTTTCTTTCGTATCTAACCATTACTATTTCTCGACAAGATGTCAACAATTAATTCCATTATTTTACAAGCGTAAAAAATTTGTAAAAACAAAAATCAGTTCAAGATCTTACCGTAAATTCTCTTACTTTAGATTTGGTGTCGACCTAGGTCAATCCTCACTATAGCTCCAGTAGGATTGAACAAGAAACTGATAAAAAAGGTCGATTAATACTCGTCGTCAATGCAATCGGAACAATGGCTCTATTTATTTTCCCTCTCGCAGGAAGAAGGTCGACGATGGCGCGCGAATGACCGAGCTGGGTTGGGTTGATGGGGGACGAGACTAAGAAAAAAATCGACGTCCAGGTTTTTAGCGGTGCTGCGCTCAGCACTCGGTCGCCGGAGAGCCTTCGAAGCTTCCATCGATGAGAAATTGATCGGAGCTCTCTATAAGCTGGGCGGGGATGAGATAGTTGCTTTCAGTGGGAGCGGCGAACCGGAGAGTTCCTGGCCGGAGGCTCGTCTCACGCGGGTTAAGAAATATAATGGAAGGTAAAAAATGTATTCGTCCTCGGGGGGCCAACGGTCCGAGTGCAAAAATTCACTGGATCGAGTTTACGTTCCATTTCCACCGTATTTCACCGCGTCTCGAGTACATTTCGTGCAGTAGAAGAGCGCGGCAAACGAAACTCCATTTTAGATAAGACTTTTCTTTTCCTCAGAATTTCCAGCGGAAAATTGGCGGTCCGTTTTGCCCTATTCTCTATTATCTCTCGTGTCGATGGTTTAAAAAAAAAAGCAATGGCCGTATTTATCCGGCATTACGCTGCCACACTGAGAAAAATAATAGTATTTTCTACTATAGGGTAAAAGTGGTGAATATGGCCCACCTCGATTAACACGTAAATCAATGATATATGGACCGGGCCATATTCCATAGTTTTACCCTACCAATAGTTCCCAGGGGGAACGTCTATGTAGATAGTTTTTGATAGTATAGGGGAGAGCGGGGCAAAACCGGGTTTTTGGGCAAAACTAAATTTTCCAATCATTTTTGGATCGGACGAGGTGGCGAAACTGGGCAGAAAAGCCTAATGTATCCGATAGGGCGAATTCGGGCATCCAAAAATTATTGGAAAATGACGTTTTGCCCAAAACCCCGTTTTGCCCTATATTCAATTGGTTAAATTATAATTATTGTTGCAACAATGATTTTTTGTCACTGTCATAACTATAAAATGTAAACGTGCCCCCTGGGAACTATTTTTTATGGTATAAAGTCAGTATTGTTGCTTTCAGTATGTTATTTTTCCTCAGTGCACATTTTACCTTAGACCTGCGTTTTTGCCGTGCAATGATTTGCGGCTCACACTTGTGAAGTGAGACGAGTTCATTTTTGTTTTAACCGCTATATAAAACCACATAAAGAAATATTATCGTTAGAGTAGGACCTCTTATCCAATGTCCAATTATCAGAGCCCATCGTGTTAACCGCGAAAATTGGTCCGTTTTGCCCCCTTCTTTATTATCTCTCATGTCGATGGTTAAAAAAAGAAGAAAGCAATGGCCGTATTTACCCGGCCTTACCCTGCCACCTCTCGCATTCCTCGGCAGGAGATCGCACACGATAATAGAATTTTCTTCCGTCGTTCGAATAAGAAATTCCTCCTACGGAGTCGAGCGTTTACTTTTT
Organism: Ichneumoninae sp. A BG-2022a; assembly: GCA_030522665.1. Taxonomy (NCBI): domain Eukaryota; kingdom Metazoa; phylum Arthropoda; class Insecta; order Hymenoptera; family Ichneumonidae; species Ichneumoninae sp. A BG-2022a. The sequence goes on from JAPYZC010002117.1 coordinate 24,170, forward strand.
CCCCTTTCCCTCCGGCCGCTCCAAGCGGCAACAGGAACGGCGTCGAGGAATCTCGATTGACTCCGTCCTATCGGGTATCGCGCGCCTCGAGCACAGGGACACGACAACAGAATGTAGGACTGAAAGAGTTAATTCCTGTGGAGCGTACAAAAAAAAGAACACGACAGATTCCACTTCCGCGTGTAACACGTGAGTCCGTCTATGTCGATGTATCCAGTCCGATCCGATTAAACGACGATCTGAGGGTAAAATCGTTACGCTTTGCAAATGCGCGTAAATGGAAGGGTGGCTGTACTCTCGGGCGAGGAATTATAATTCGAGTGGTGGTGATTGCTTTAGTAGGCGGTGGTAAAACGAAGTCCCGGCGGTGATGCATGCAGCCCGCGTGCGTCCCGGTAAGTACAATATAATACAGTATCGAGAAGGGGGTTGGTCGCGGGGAGGGGGGGGAGGAGGGAGGGGTTGAGAGGCGATAGCTGGGCTTTAATGCAATTTGTGTGCTCTACCTGTACTCACCGATCTTCTGTACGTTCCTGTCATGGTAACCCTCGGCGAAAGACTGAAACACATAAATATATAGCGATTTTTAATGGGCCAATTTGAGAGATACGCATTCTGCGATTTTCTGAGCATACGAAAACCCTTCAAGTACGGGATCGTTGTTCGACGAGGGGAATCTGGGAAAATCTACAGTAGGTTGAAGTGGTTTTGCTTTTTTTTTTTTTTTTTTTTTTTTTTTTTTTTTTTTTTAAAAATTTTTTTTTAGTTTTTTTTTTTTTTTATTGTGTGTTTGAGGGCTTCCGTACTTGAAGGGTTTTGAAGATGTAAAAGAAAAGTAGGAAAGCTGTAGTAAAAGAAAATTGCACAAGACGACAAATTACTTTCTATCGTTGCATTTTGCTAAAAAGTCAGACAATATAGTGTCCAATTGGCTCGTGTCAATTTACAAGCGAACCATTTTTTTTTTCTTCCCAAAGCCCTGAATTGATGGAGAGCTGCCAAATTGTCATTTTTTTCTTCAGGGTCATTTTTTTAAACCTTATAAACCCAAATGCTCATCGATACAAAAAACGAATGCAATCTCTCGCAGTGTTTTCGGATTTTGGGTCTCTCCCAACGAGAATGCACGGTAGTTGGCCGCGGATTTACCGAAAAACCGTCGTCAGATTGGTTTTGTTTGAAAATAGAAATTGAATTTCCCAAGGAATGTTCGCGTCGATGACGCTGCGGCTCGTACGGAATCGTTCACTGTAATCGCCGGATCGTTATAATCGGGGCTGCCAAGGCGGTGAGTCGAAATTCTCACGGGAAATTAATCGTCGCCCCCGCAGGCAGAACATTTTTTTTTTCATTATTTTTTTAAACATCAAACAAAGGTTTCCGCACGGCCGACGGCGGTCGGCATTCCTCACGTTTCTCGCGTTCAAAGAGTTCGCGAACCTTTTTTCCCCGTGCGTCTGTTTTCCGGTCTCTCGGGTGCGCCTCTCTTTCCTATTTCCGGTTCCGCGAAAACTCGTGCAAGATATATGGAAAGAGCACCGACTGCGGTCTCCGGAGGCCTCCCGTGTAGCTGACGGATCCGGCGAGAGAGTGCGAACCGTCCTCGCTTCGGAAATCAAGCCGCGAACGTAAATCTCTGTCGAATCTCTTCCGACCGTTGAACGCGCGCGCGCGCGCCTCGGCCGAGCGTTCACGAGCTAAAGCGTAACTTACATAGTCGCCTTCCGTTTCTTCCCTTCCTTTATAGCTTGACATACCGAATACTACATATGTCCGAGAGGATCGCACGCGAACCTCGGCAAACTCCTCGATTCCACGATCTCATTGCTTCCCTTTTATCCTCGCTGCGCTCTTTAATCTTTCCCGCAATTTCTTACCCCCCAGATCGTCCCGGACTGTCTCGGAAGATTCATGCTGAGTTTATGCACTCATGCGCGTCTGCGTCGGAGTGTGTATTGTTTTGCTTCCTCGCAGAGGAAGCTTTTTTGTCTTTGCAATGTAAAAAAAATAACATTTGTTACAACATACAAAGTTTGTTATAAAGTAACATTTGTTAATGTTAAGGTTTGAGAGGAATAAAAGAGAATTACAAACACTCCTCGATCGGATAAAAATCTGAAAAAAATCAAGCATATGGAAGATGCTGATAAGATTGTTCGTACATAATAAGGATCCCAAAATGTTATTCGTTTCCTTTATGTTAAAATTTGTTTAAAATCGTAATTTTCAAGTATTAGATAAAATTCTGAAAATAATTCATACGTGTTCAGAAAAATTAACAAATCATTTTCGTAATACAAACAAATTTGGTTGCCGGGTAATTTGTTGCACAATTTTTTTTTTCAGTAGTTTGTTATGAACATTCTGAAATTATTATTATGCACAAAAAATCTTTACGGCACCTTTTATATGCCACAATTTGTTCAGATTTTTTTCTCATCGAGAAGTGTTTGTAATCTTTGCCATTTTCTTTCGAACTTAGGCGGCGTCAGTCATTGCGCTAATACTACCTTAAAATTAATGTTAAGATTAATGTTAAGATTAATGTTAAGATTAATGTTAAGATTAATGTTAAGATTAATGTTAAGATTAATGTTACGATTAATGTTACGATTAATGTTAAGATTAATGTTAAGATTAATGTTAAGATTAATGTTAAGATTAATGTTAACATATGAGATTCCTTGCAATTTCATCGGCGTAAAAATAGTTTCGAAAAATGTTGTCAAAATCGAGTGGGACATTAATAATTTTCGAGGAAAATTTGATTGTTTTTTTTTTTTTTTTCATTTTCAGCGCGTTGAAATTCCTTGGAAACAGTTCCCTGCCTTGCAAACCTTTGCAATCTTTTTGGCAACATTTTTCTTTTTTGTGCTAAAAATGTTATAGTTGTCAAACAAATGTTTTAGACAGAACAATACGCTCGTGACGAATCCGATAATGATAAACGGCATTGTCGACATTACATACTACATGTGTCCGAGATGATCGCACACGGACGTTGCGAATCTCCTCGTTTCCGGGATCTTCTTACTTCCTCCCTTTTATCCCCGCCGCGCTCTTTACTCTTTCCCGCAATTTCTTCCCCCCCCCCCCCCTTGCTCGCCCCATCCGGACTGTCTCGGAAGATTCATGCTGAGTTTATGTGCGCGCACGCGCGCCCGTGCCGGAGTGTGTTCCGGGAAGTTTTACGATCGACCTATATTGCGGCTCCGCTCTCAGCTTGATCGAGAGAAAAGAATCGTGCGAATCGAAGGAGTGTCCATTGGACGGGATGAAAGATTCCGCGAAGGAAGCCGCGAGGTGCAACATGGTTGCCGGTTCGTCGAACCCGTGGGCGCGGACCGGCCGAGGGAGTGACAAATTGCGAATCTCTATCGCTATGAATTATCACTCGCCCGTTCGCCGCGCGTCGAGAGTCGATCGGGGCGAACGGAGGCGAACGCAGATGACGGATTTCGCGAGGGTCCGGACGCGATAGCGAACTCATTACTTGACGCTCCACCTCGCACCGGTATTTCGTAGAAAAACGCTCCTTCGTACAAAATCGAACAAATTGTCTATCTCGAACGTCTCGACGACGAACTTTTTTTTGGCAATTCTCACAGGGACACGGAAATTTGTAAGAAAAAAATGTTTAATTTTAACCATTGAACAATTATGATATTGCACATTATTTCGCGTAAAAAGTAGTTTCAATAAATGCTCCCAAAAATCGAGCGGGATATTGGAAATTTTCGGTTCAGATTTGATTTTTTTATTTCGGCACACTAAGAAAAATTTACGTAGTAAAAACAACAATACTGACTTTTTACTATAAAAAATCGTTACATAGAACGTCGACATTTTATAATGACGACAGTGACAAAAAATCATGGTTGCAACCGTGGTTATACTTCAACCTATTGATTATAGTAGAAACTACTGTGCTTTTTCTCAGTGCGCGATTGAAATTCTTCGTAAACAGTTCCCCACTTTAGAATCGCAAACCTTAGCAATCATTTTGCCAAAATTCATGTATTCGATGTTAAAAATATTACACTTGCAAATAAATCTTTTAGACCATACGATTGTATGCAACATTTATTTGCAACTGTAATTTCGCTCGGGCCGAATCCGATAACAGTAAGTGACGAGTGGCAAAACCCTATGTTATACCTAAAAAAAAAACGAAAAAAAAAAACAAAAAAAATTGCCTCTAATCTGGGAGTTCGTGCCCTTTGTACCGGATGGCGAGAGCTCTGCCGCGAGTGTAGGTGAATCGTGAAGCAAAGAGAACTGTAGGCCGGATGAGTTGAGCGCCGGTTTTGCACCACCGGAGCCACCCATCGCGCGCGCTTAATTGTGGCCTAATTATAACACACGCCCTTCGCGCGCGTTTCGTACAAGCGACGACTCTGTGCCCAGCGGTGTTCCGGCACTCGCGCATCCACACGTACACGAAAAAAAAAGGAAACCCGTACCATACTCAGCCCGCTGAAAATGTGAGAGACGATAATGTAAATGCAGCAAGGTCGAGCTAGGAGCGAACCGAGAGAAGCGCTCTTTCCGAGTGTCGAGATATAATCCACTCGCCCTCCCGATTCTCTCACTCGAGGACGTATTCTATCCTCGCTACTCGCGTGCTTATATTACCAAAAAAAAAAAAAAAAATTAAAAAAAGGAGATGAAAAAAACCTCCGCCACGCTCCAAGAGATAAAACTTTTATTCTGGTACTGACAGATAATTGCACGAGAAGAGCTTTGTACCCGACACGTTGATATTACACTATTCCGTGGAACGAGCGTTTCCGTCTTCGTGGCTCGAGGCGCCCATTACGGGGCTTAAGCGACTACAGGCTTCGGATGTGAATTCCCTTTTTTTTTAGCTTTAATTTAATTCTCCCGGCGATTGTGTAAAGCCTACTGGGCGTTGTGAAAAATAACACGAGTTTTTCTTTATCGGGAAATAAAATTGAAAGAAAATAGAGATAAAGGAGGAGCGAAAAATAAAAATAAAAAAGGACGAGCGGATCGCGCTGCAAAGCCCGTCCTATCGATCACCCCGATTCCCGCGCCGCTTCTTACGCGGCAACGAAAGTTCCCGTCGGACCTTCGCAGTAATCGTTGGAATCGTTGCCGTCTGTCCCTCGTTGACTTTATCGATGGAGAAGACGACGCCCGTTCGCGCATCCCTCCGCCGATCGGTTGACACAGACGAGGGATAAAAAAATAACGAGGCGAACGCGAGGGAAACTTCGACAACTGTACAGACACACTCGAGCCGCGATACTTCTTTCCGCCCCGCTCGTTCGCTCTCCCCACGGTGATATTCCTTCTCGACGAGAGAGATCTATCGATGCCATCGACGAGAACCCGCGGAAGCCCCGAGATTTCCACGTAAAACAACGATAAAAAAAAAACAGATAATTCCTGCCTCGAACGCGAACGAATATCTTCCGCCCTATCCGTCAATGTTATCTTTGTCGCGTAAAAGAAACAATGATTTTCACGCTCGACAAATATTTCTCCACAGTGGGCCGTTTCTTTTCTCCGCTTCTGCGAACGAAATGTATCGCTGACTGGGAAAATTGCACGATGCATAAAAATGTTAATTCTCGTAGATTGTTTTATTTTAATTTTATTATTCTTATGGCCGGCATCGCTAATTATGTTAAACGACGCAATAAGATTCGACTTTTATTATCATCGATCTATGACGCACCGTACCGGAGGATCGCCGTGTCCAAATTGTTATCGTCGTGCAAGAGGGCTGGTCCGGTAAATAAACGCGTAATAAAAATAACGAGAAAAAACACTTGTCGCCATTCGATATAATTGACTGGTGATTATAAAATTTCTAAATTTATATCTTTGTCTAAAAGGGCTGGTGAAATGAATATGTGAGCAACCAAAAACAGCGAAAAAAAGAAAGATTTGTCGCCATTCGGTACAATTGACCAGTAGGTACATTTTTTAATTGATATTTTTATTTAAAAGAGCTGGACCCGTATTAAATATGTAAGCAAATAAAAATAGATAGATAGTGTGGCTTATTCGATAGCAAGAACAGATTCGTTGCCATTCGACATAATTGACTGGTGGCTAAAAAAAAATCTAAATTATTATCTTCCTCCAAAAGGCCTGGTATCGTAAACAAATATGTAAGCAAATAAAAATAGCGAGAAAAAAAAAGAAAGACTCGCCATTCGACATAATTGACTGGCAGCCAAAAAAAAAAAGAAATTGTCCGAATAAGCGGTTCTTCGTTACACGCCGATAACTATAATTCTTCATCATATTGCACGGCTGCCCGAACGCTTGTGTGCCTATAATTTAATGGCCATAGGAATAAAGTTGCTCTCTCACTCCTGTCCCTAGTTTTCTCGTTCCGTCTCGGCAAAGCGCCCTGCGGCGTGAAATTCTACGACTTCCTGCCTCCTCCTATAGGTGTTCGCGGCAATTCGCTGAACGGGCGGCGGGTACCGATCGGGGCGCAACTCGAAGGAATTACACGCTTTTCTCGTTCAAATGAAACCGCAGAAGCTGGCCGCGACACGGCTACTCCGTGATACTAACGGGTTATTGCGAACAACGCCCTGGCGTCGCTTGGCAAATTGTTCGATCCTCCGACTCTACCTCCCGTCCGCAACCCCCTCGCCGGTTTCGTCTATGTACGTTTATGCTCTGTTTCGTTCGCACTCCACTTTCGTGGAACGTAATCGGTTTGCGCTACGTCGCGCTGTACACTCCGAGTTTCGTAGCTTCGGGAACAACGTAACTCCTCCGGTACTTTGTAGAATTGTATACGAGCGTTCGTCACCGTCGGCGCTTCGGTACGTAAGAATTAGCCTCCATGTACTCCTGCATATACTCCGGATTTGCGAGCGTCTCGTATTCCAGTAGACTATGTAATATACGCGTAGGGGAAGCGCGGGACAAAATGGAGCAGTTTTTATCAATCTTTCGTAGGACATTAAAGAAAAAAAAGGGTCTTATCTGAAATTGAGTTCCCTTCTTGCTCCGCTCTCATGTATACACATAAGGAAAGGGTGGGGTAAAATGGACCTTAGATAAAGAAAATCTTGACGAAAAAGAATTAAATACCTCAATCTGAACTAACTTCTAGCGGTCCGTTTTGCCTCGCTCTCCCCTACATATAGATAAGAACGGGGCAAAACGGACTATTTTTTATCACTTATCAATCGGAATATAGAAGGAAAATCGCATCTCAAATAACGGTCCGGTTTGCTCGCCCTCCCTTGTAAAGATAGTGACTAAAGGGGCAAAACGGACCATTTTTATCAATTTTTAGCGGAACATAAAAAGGCCAGCGCATCTCAAATGGTGATCCGTTTTGCCCACCCTCGCTTGTACATACAGTGAGCAGTGGTGCAAAACGGACCATTTTTACCAATCTTATCGAGATGTACGAGCAAAGTCTCGTTCCGAATGGAGTACACTGGTCCGTTTTGCCCCGCGCGCCTCCTACGTGTACGTGTTATCTACGTGTCTTCCGTTCGTCCGTGCTGCAGTACAACGCGACGAGATACAGGCGCGCACACACATTCCCATATCCATATAGACACGGGTAGACACGCTCAGGGTGCGAGGCTGTTGCTCGGGTTGGAGAGAATCAATGGGGATGGCGTCAGTCTGGGCCGTATATTCTCGTCCTTCATACAAATGGCGTACGGCAAAGTCGGCGTCGTTCGTTTGCGCGCGCTCGCCGCGTTCCGAGCGTCCTTCCATTTGGCCCTCTTATGGTCCACGGGCGGACTCTTCCGGCAACCCCTCGATTTCTTACGACTAATAATATTCGCATGATTTAGCAGCAATCGCATCAGCTCAACCAGCATCCGCGGACCATTCATCACCGGTCCGAGCCATTTTTCCGGTCATAATGCTCCTTCGTCCTCCACATTACGCATATAAAAATATTTATTGCTGCCCAACCGCCTCCGGCGCGTGTGGCATGTACCGCCTCGTCTTGTAGATAAGAAAATATATTTTATTTATATTTTATTTATATTTTATTTATATTTTATTTATATTTTATTTATATTTTATTTATATTTTATTTATATTTTATTTATATTTTATTTATTTTATTTATATTTTATTTATATTTTATTGATTATACATCATACTAACCGGTTGTTCTATGGACTATGGAATTTAGAAACCAGCGATTCATATTTCCAGAGTTTTACCGGAATTACGTCACTTCCGGTTTGAAAATCTCATTTTTCGACAGGAAGTAACGTCAATCCAGAAATACCGCATTTCCGGTGCGGAAATCTCATTTTTGTTTTTCGGCCGGCAGTGGTATCATACCGAAAATACGTCACTTCCGGTGTGTAAATATAATTTTTAGACCGGAAGTGATGGGCTCCGGAAATAGCAGCGGTGGTCATTGTATTTATGGACAATGTTTTTGCATGATGCGTTCATCGATACATTTAGGATGTTATTCGGAAATATGGGACATCCGGTTTGACAATCTCATTGTTCGACCGGAAATAACGTCATACCGGAAAAACGAAGGCAAATTCTCCAGGGAGACAGAATAATTAGGGCCAGGGGTCCCCTAGGGAAAGGCCAGGATTTTTGAAAATTGGAAAGAAATTCATTCGGGTAGAAAAAAAAAATTTGAATGAACGACGATACGAATAATTTATGTTCGGACGATCGACGTTTTACCGTACAGTGTACAATTTCGAGCGTTCGGTCAGTCCGCGGACGAGCCGCGATACGCAGTTTTAACAAGTCGCGCGCTAACTCGCCGGCACTCTTTGCCTTAAGCGCCGGAGAGGTGTGCCGGTGGAACCCTCTCATTCGATTACGATACTAAACGGACACGCACTCGCGGTTGCACAATTCTCGAGGGCCCTTCGTGACAATGAAAACACGCGAATAAAGCGCGTACGTGTCGCGAGTCACAGACGATGCGCGCGGTGCACGGTAAAAAATATGTTTGCACATCGAACGGACATTTCTCATCCGCTAAAGTCCGCAATTTGTCTCTCGTTACATTTAAAATTTTCCAGCAATAAAAAAATACGGTCACTCGAGCGTAAGTTTGTCTGCGAATAAAAAATATTCTATCAGAATTCGACAATTTTTGTTTAATTAGAAAAAAGTATTTCTTATATTTTTTCTTTCCACTCTCATTTCGGACCAAATTACAAGTTAAATTATCCGTTCGAACTTTCGAGTTCAACTTAGAGTAAAATTAACATTTCAAGTTTAATATTATGTTTGAACTTTGGTCGACCGAGATTGAACCTGTGATAGCATGTAACAAGATTATGCGGTACATTACTCGCCCTGCTCTTCTCTAATTTCTATTCTCATGATCCAATAAAAAAAAAAAAAAAAAAATCGTAAAGCATGTCCCGAATAATTTTTAAAAGTCAAAGTAACGAATGTCGGACCTTCCTGAACAATGAGTGTCCGCCAGCTGTACGACCCGTTTTAATCGGCTGCGAAATTGAAATACTTCCAAGTTTGTTTGTAACACTAAAAATTCCGAATGCCACTGGAGCCCGCGTTTGATTCGATTCGGGGCTTTTCGGCAAGCCGCGAGCTCAGTCGCCTCGTCCGGACCGCGGAGACATCGGTGAATAATCCCCCTCGCGTTGATCTCTCGCCTCCAGCGGTCGCACTGATTCTATATTCCACAAACGTCTCCCCCTCCCAACCCCCTTCTACCCCTCTCTGCGGCAAATTAATTGGTAACTGTGTCGGACAGTCCGTACGTGAGACGACACCGTCATCTTCGTCACCGAGTCCACGCCGGTAATGCGAGTCCGGTGTCGCCACGCTGTGACCTCTTGCCCGAGACGACTGACCTCACTTTAATAGAGATGAGAATAAACAACCTCTTTCATGACGCACCACCATCCTCTCTGTGCCCACAGACAAATATTTGATTCCCTTTTACGAGTCTCCGTAAATACCGTCTACCAGACCGAGTGTACGAGTACCTAAAAAAAAACTGATCTACGGTAGAGTGGTGACGGATTTGCTAGGGATCTAAGGTATAAAAACCTACCATCTAAAAAAGCATCTACTTAAAACAAAATCCATCATCTGAAAAAATCTTGCCATCTAAAAGAAAAGCATCTACCTAAAAAAAAAATTAGTTTTTCTACTGGGACGACTGCAGTCGTACGTTCTGGATTTTTTAAAAATAATGTTTAAGGAGGGAGTCTCGCTGCGCGCTGACTTCGCATAAGTTCGACAACAATAAGAGAAAATTGCAAGTACTTGATGGTGTAAAAATCTGAAATAAATCATGTATACTAAAGGTACTGAGAAGATTAATTTAGCATAATAATAATTGCAAAATGTTATTAACAAATTCACCAAAAAATTTATTGGTTAACAAATTACCCGGCAACGAAACTTTTTTTTTTATGGAAATGATTCGTTTATTTTTCTGAAGACGTATGAATTTTTTCAGATTTTTAAGTAAACGTTTTCTTTTTTTTTCTCGAACAAAAATCAACGGTTACTTAAAAATCAGATAGTAGTAGTGGAACTCCATATAATGTGCAACCAAAGTCTACAGACCGACTCGACTCCGCATAGACCGATCTATCGTAGACTTAGGTAGACACTTCCAGAACTCTTTTATTTTCACTCCAACCCATATAGAAGTTTTCACAAATTTTCTTCCCGACTTTGCGGTCCAATGGTATTATTGATCCGGTTTATCCATTCTTTGCATCGAAGCCGCAAACCGATATTCCGAAATGTTTATGTAGATTCGATGTAAAACTTCTCCGCTAGTGGCACGCTCTGCTTACTGCCTCCGCCCCGGATGAATATCGAGTGCGGGCGTTGACGCTCGCGCGAGGGACGGAGCACAGCGGAGGATTCGAGCCCGGAGGGCTCCCAGAGCCGGAATATCGGGAGAATGATTGGGATTAATCGTACAGGATATCGATCGATCGTCAGCTCGACCGCGGCCTGTCGCTCCTCCAGTCGCGCTCCGCTTTTGCCCTACGCCGGTGTATGGCACTGCCGGTTATGGCCGAACGGCCGGACGATTGCACACAGCGACATAGCCCCGCTAATAGAATGCCCTACAGGGGGATTAACGTCGTGCGATTATCTCGCGGGACCTTCTACTTGTGCCGCTGTGTGCGCGCGTCTACTCGACTACCCCTCACGACACATAACTCCGGCCATAGAATTAAACTATCCGGCGGCTCCTATTGCGGTAACATTGTTATCCGAGACTCCCGATACTCATTTATCCCTCCGGAGCGGCGACTGTATTACACGCCCCGTGGGGAGAGACCAATTTCGTGGCCTCCGGGCACAAGAGACCCCGCGAACACTGCGGCCCCATAGGATGTTTGATCGCTCGACGAAAATTTCGGCGCTCGAAGTTTGTTGTTCATTTTTTATAATTTTTTTGAGGCGCTGGTTGACTATATAGACACTCGGAAAATTATGTAGCAAAAGAAATTGAAAAGCTATGTGGCAAAAAAATAAATGGCAAAGTTATCGAGTAAAATCAGTCGTAAAATCATCGAGCAATAGGATGTTTGCTCGCTTGACGAAAATTTCGAGGCTCAAAGTTTGTTTCATTTTTTAGATTTTTTTAAAGGCGTTTTTTTAACATTTGGAAAATCTTGTAGCAAAAGAAATTGACAAATTATGTGGCACAAAAAATGGTAAAGTTATCGTGTAAAATAAATTGTAAATTTTTTTTTTATTTGTAATGGTGATTATCAACCCCTAAACTTTAATAGAATCAAATTTGCCGCATACCATTCTCTTCCTTATGAAAAAAACGAAGAGATTCATGTGCGGCAAAACCCATTTACTGCTCACAGGACTCTCGTGCGTTGAAGAAACGCGTGGGGTACATATGTGCCCCAGTCGTGAGTCAGAAGGTAGCGAAAAGATGATACATGGTCTCTAGGGTTAAGTTATCGATACATTACTATAATTTTATTTCACCAAGAGAATAAAGTTTGAGCGCTTGTGACACAGGAAATATTGCGGCAATTTTTTTTTTTTTTTTGTCGGTGCGACAGTTTCAAGAATCGGAGTTCGGGTCGACACGTGCGTGGCGTCGCTCCACAGCGGAGAAGAAACAATGTCCAACTCGCAAACTGTACGAGGCGGTAACCGGTGGATAGCGAGAAGACTTCGCCGCAAATATATTCGCGCGGAGTTCTCGGGAGCTTCCGAAAGGAGGAAGCTTCGAAAGCAAACAACTTTTAGCGACATAGCGTGGAGCATATAGTGTACAGTCCGGAGTGCTTCTAGCGGAGAAAGTCTACCCTCCGCTGGGTCAAAGAAACCCCTCTCTCGTCGCGGTTCGGGAGCTCGCCTCGGGATCACACGAGGAACCAAAGTGGTTTGGGTTATCTCTCAGACGGCCCGCCTCGCTCGCAGTTTCCACCTCCGTTATACACGTAAACTTCTATAAACGTATCTATTTCACTGACTCCCTCTTTCGCTCTTTACTCGTTCTCAGCGGCGAGGGATTACAGAGGCAGAAATCTCTTCATTCGCTTGGCCAGATTCATTCAGAGGGAACTCGCGAACTCCAAGGGAAATATATAATGCAGAAGATCGTACTAGAGCATCGTACGAATTCGTGGAATAATTTTAGCCACTCGGATAGCTGACGATAACAAGTGCACGGAGGATTAAATAAAAAATTGTTGGAAGAGAGACAAAAAAAAACGGTGACTAATTTATTTACTCAATCCCACTTATCCTTAAACTGCCGGCGTGGTAAAAAGTTCGCCACGTTGGCGAAAAGGATATTTTGAAAAAGTAAAATAAATTCAGAGGGCTGAAGGACTTATGTCGATTTCTTATTGGCAATACAAATTCAAATACATTCTGTTAATAATATCCTACATGTATCGCTGTTCGCACCATGCAATACATTGTCAATAAATACAATTTCTGTGACTAAAATAAATTCGTCGATTGAGGTTTAAAAAATTTGAACAGAATTACGATAAAGATTGACCAACGAGTCCCCTGAGACAGTTTTTTGACCGAAGTCTCATTACATTTATATTTGGAGAGACTCCATTTTTTTTAAGTGACATTTTTTTATCGACACAAATCCAATACTCAAAATTGGAGAATAATAATCCTCTCAACGGAAATAAAACCTATCGCTTGGAAGATCGACACAGCGGCAATCTTTTTCTCCACTAAAACCTCCAAAATGATCAACGATCCAATTTTCCCTTATCCTCAGACCAAAACGATTCAATCTCTTCCCCTCCCCGTCTAACCAAAACTTTTTTTTCCACCAAACCGATCGGTATTGTAACAAAAAACCGGTCGGTAAAACAGCGACGAACGGGGCGAGCATTTTGCATAAAATCCTCATTAGGCGAAAGTGAAGTGGAAAAATTTGCTCTCGTAATCAGGGGTGGGCCGGGGTTGGGTGGAGACATGTGGGGGGGGGAGGCTTGTTGATATAAATCAACTGTCACAGCACGTAAAGCGCCGAGGGAGAATGACGCGGAAAGTCTCCCGAGTCGTGTACACGGTTGTTGCGTGGCAACCCTTGCCGTCGGGAAAAGATCCTTCGAGAGGGGTGGCCGGAACCGATGAGCGGGTCTTCCGATCGGAGCTCCCCTCGCCAGCGGCACGTAAAACCCGATCGTGAGGCCGCGAACGAGAAATATCCCGAATGGCGAGAGTTATTTCCAGAGGCACTAACGGATTACCGGCGGGCGTGTGGATATGCGCGCGAACGTCGCGGCACGCTAAAACTTCAAAGAGCGAGAGCGTTTAGTTTGCGGAACCGCGCACACGCTCTTCGCGCAGCTCTCGTGGAAACGGCGCACGAGCGGCGTGCCGCTGGCGCGATAGTGTAACCGGATTGATTTCGGGTATGCACGAGCGAGCGACAACCAAGTTGGAAGAAGGCCGTGTCTGCAATTCGAAATTGCGAACGGGGCGCGCGCACCGCGAAGTTACACGCAGCGGTGGAAATTCACCGGAGCGGCGAAACCCCGGAGTTTACATAAACATGCCAAAATCAATCAAATACCCTTCTTCGTGCGGCCCGCAAACGTCGCCCTCAGGATACGCGCGGCCCCCGCGATGCCGCGGAGTACGTGGGTACTCTGTTTAATAAAATTGTAAATTTAATGCACCTCACTGGAAGTTTCTATGCGAAAAGTGGTGGATTGAATTTAATTTGGAATTGTGACGAAAAGTTAATGCACTTTTAGAGATAGTTCATGTAAATTGCTGGAATTAAAGTACTTTAGGAAAATAAAAATAAATTATTAAGAGTGAAGTATTCGTAGAGTCTTTGATGTGCTGTGCTAATGTACATTCATTTTTCATCACGATTGTACGTGAAATTTAATACAACAGTTTACGCGTAAACTGGTAAAGATTTTACGAATATTTTCATAGGAATTTTTTTACAATTTTTTTTTATTTCTTTTTTACTGTATTGGCTCGCGGATGTTTCATTGGGTTCGCGGGTGAATTCGGTGAAATCGAACGAACAGCGGAGAATTGCCAACGATCCCTTTCGGCCCGAGACGAGTTCCTCGCGCGAGTACCTCGACAGCTGTGCACGGTAAAAAAATAGGAAGAAAAAAATTGTCGAAGGTTTAACGAAATTTCTTCCGGCAAAGGTCCGCAATTTCTTCGATTCTTTTTCTCGTTAATTGTATCACTTCTTTTACAAGAAAAAAATTATCAAATTAACGGGAGAAAAAATGTCGACGTTCGCAGATGCGAAATGTTTTGTCGATAGTGCTGACCTTTTTTTTAAATTTTTACTTCGCCATATCTCAACCTCCAGCGGAGCCCACGAGATTCTCAGACCTGAGCGAGGTCTCTGCGTAGTTTCGTACTCGAACCCTCTCGAGCGTCGCTATCCGTGAGCGAAACTGTGCAGTCGAAGACGAGGCAAAATGGACTACGTTCATAGCGGGGAAGCTGAGAAACGTACCTCGTTAAATTCGGAGCTCAGGCTGCACCTGGGAATCGGAGATGTTTACTTAGGAAATAATTCATTTGCGTAATAATTATTCCCGCGATTCCACGGAAACATTGCGGTTAGGGGCAAAATGGACTCCGTTCAAAACTCCCTCCGCGAGAGCAGAAACATTTTTTTGTTTTTAATTCGTCAGGATTTAGGACAGGTACTTTATTGTGTCGGGTATGCGCGTTATATCTAGTGAAGCTCGTTAAATTCGGATGAGGTTGGACCTAGAAATCGGAGATGCTTAGCCCGGAAATAATTAATTTACGTAATAATTATTCCAGGGGATTCAAGGAGATATTGTGCTTGGGGGCAAAATGGGCAAAATAGGAGCTACCTTCAAAACTTCCACCGCGAGATCTGAAATAATTTATTGATTTTAATTCGTCCAGATTTACGGAAAGTACTTCATTATTTCCGGTATGCGCAACTGTAAAGACGGGGGTGTAAAATAGGAGACTGTACATAACGTACAGTCTCCTATTTTACAGCCCCGTCTTTAAAGTTGCAATTAATTTTTCTTGAATAAATTCATCGCAACCCATTTAGCCCCGCATGTGCATTTTACAGCCTATCCCATTTTGCCCCGGGGTCACCGACTACAATTTCACGACGCGTGCGAGAGGAACTTCCCCAGATGACGACCGACGCGCTTGATCTAGGAAACTTTGGGCGAGGTAACTTGGACAGCGAGCGATTGCGAGCGAGGGTGAAATTTATTGTCCTTTCGTCGGAAGCGGCTGCGGACGGTTGGTCGACACTGCTCGATAGCCACTTTCACCGGTTGTAAGGTAAAGGTGGTGAATACGGACCAGTCCGTGTATCTTTGATTAACATGCAAAGGGGGGTGGGCCATATTCGTTCACTTTTACCCTACAACAAATAACGACGAATAACCGACTATTCCCCTCACGACGATGAAATATCTGAAAAAGATACACTCAAGATATAGTGAATTCGGGTTTTTTATGTGAATCCCTAAGGTAGTCCCTGCGAATAATGTTCACTTCGCATAAGTTTAAGAGAAATGAAAGGGAATTACAAACGCTTATGGATAGTATGAAAATCTGAAAAAAAAATAAAGCATATTAAAGGTGCTGAAAAGATTAATCTTGACAATTAATGAAAAATAAAATTGTTGAACAAAAATCCCGGAAACCTAACTTTATTTTATGAAAGTGCTTCGTTCACTTTTCCGAATACGTATGCATTTTTCCAGATTTTTTAATTCACATTGAATTTTTCTTTATTTGGAAAAAATGTTGGAAAAGTCACAAAATTCAGAGTGAATTAAAAAATCCGAAGAAATTCGGACGTATTCAGAAAAATGAACAAATGACTTTCATTTTTAAAAAAGTTATGTTTTCTGGAGACTTGTTAAACAATTTTATTTCTCATCAATTTGTGAATAACATTTTAGAATTATTATTATGCAATATTAATCTTTTCAGCATCTTTAATACCCTTGAATTTTTTCAAATTTTTACACCATCGAGAAGTGTTTTCAATTCCCCCCTCATTTCTCTGAAACATACGCGAAGTGAACACTATTCGCAAGGACTACCTTGAACGTCGATATCGAGCATTTAAATTTGTATATCGAGCATTTAAATTTTCTGCATATTCGCGGAAAAATACGCGAAAAAAAGACTGCGTTTTGGTGAAAATATTTTACATATGAATCAGACATAATTTCTATTGATGCAGGATATAATTTTTTTTTTTTCTGCGGGTATAGCAGTTCCGTGGCTTTAACTGATGTCCTGCGGAACGACTGTTGCGGATAAACTCGATGAGAAAGTTATTGCGCCGTTATAGAACAGGGGAAGTCCTGGGAACCGATCAATCATTTTTTTCGCGGTTCCATCTATTTCATCCCGTGTAGTCGGGTACTCGACACGCTGCCGAGAATGAGTTTTTGTCCGGAGTTCGATAGTCGAATCGGCGAACAACTGACTATTTCGCTTTATTCCACGGAGGTCGGTTTATCGAGCGATCGGTATCTGCGTTAATTGGAAAGAAGAAGCTATGTACCGGGCAAGGATCGCTGCGGGTTACTATAGAAAACTCTGGCAATTTCGACCAAACTTTTTACCCATGAAAGTTTCGATTACAGTTTATATTTCATACAATATATACAATATGTATAAATATGTAGAGGACTCGTCCGCTTGAATTGTACGTCGTGTCGAAGCGCGAACGCTCCACAATTAATTGTATTAATCTGTGCGAAACAAACATTGACAGAGCGATAATAACGAGCGGTCACCGCATGAACTCCAAAGTGAAACAATATCGTTCGGATCTATTACACAGCTTTGCGCGGTAATATCTTTTAACCGGGTATAAATAATCATATATCAGGTACAACTTTGTTCCCGTATTTATACTATCACATCGAGCGTGCTAAGACGATTCCTCGGGTAATTCTGACGAAACAAATTATTTATTTATTTATTTATTTATTTTATTTACCCACGAAAATGTATATTTTATTTTATATTTAATATATATATACAAATCCACAGTTTTCCAAAATATATATTAGATATAGAGGATTTGTACGCTTGAATTTTGCGTTGTGTCGAAGCGCCAACGCTCCACAATTAATTGGATTAATCTGTACGGAACAAACATCAACATTGGCCGAACGATAATAATGAGAGGTCACCGCGTCAGCCCCAAAGTGAAAGAGCAATATCGTTCGAATCTATTACATAGCTTTCCACGATGATAACTTTTAACCGCGTGGCAATGACAATTTATCGGGCGAAACTCTGTTCACGTATTTATTTATCTATCGGGTCGCGTGTGATAAGCCGATTCCTCGATGAAGCGCGGGGAGCTAATTTCGATAATTTCAATTTTCCCCACCGTCCCCGATCCTGTATATACAATGTTATTAGCAAGAGCCCTCGTTCGGGACTCTTCCGGACTATGTATAACAGTGTACGTGGAAGCTTCCTCGTTGAACAATGCAATTAGTGGAAAAAAACTCGGTAGACCCTTTTAATTTTTTAGAGGTGACCGCATCGGTCCTAAAGTGAAAGAACATTGTTTTGGGCGGTAATAATCTTTACCCATGTGTAAATAATAATTTACCGGGCAAAGCTTTCTTCCCGTATTAATTAGTGGAAAATAAGCTCGGTAGACCCTTTTTCATTTTTTAGAGGTCAGCGCATTTGTCCGAAAGTAAAAGAACAATGCTTTGCGATGTAATTCAACAAGTAAAAGAACAATGCTTTGCGATGTAATTCAACGCCGTCATAATTTTTAACCACTTGTAAATAATAATTTACCGGGCAAAGCTTTCTTCCCGTATTTATTTATCTATCAAGTCGAGCGTGATAAGACGATTCCTCGATGGAGCGTTGGGAACTAATTTCGATCATTTCAATTTTCTCCGCAGTCTCCTATGTCCTATATACAATGTTATTAACACGAGCCCTTATTCGGCAGTATTCCGTACTGTGTACAACAGTGTAAGAGAAGCCTTCCTCGGGAACAACGCAATTAGTGGAAAATAAGCTCGGTAGACCCTTTTTCATTTTTTAGAGGTCAGCGCATTTGTCCGAAAGTAAAAGAACAATGCTTTGCGATGTAATTCAAC